>CAUOFW020000936.1:461037-676467 GCA_963454935.2 Ilex paraguariensis
GGATAGCGAAACTCCATGCAATCTCACTATCTCGCAAATATAGAGCTTGTTCAGGGTCTCTAACGTGTCAGTGGTCTTTATACTCAAGAAGTGAGTGGACTTGGTGAGTCTAACGGCATTATACCCTCGTAAAGTCCATGGAAAGCCAGATATGAAGTTTATGGTGATGTGATCCCACTTCCACTCGGGAATAGGCAAGGACTATAATAATCCTCTGGGTTTTTGATGCTCAATCTTCACTTGCTGACACACCACACATTTTGAAATGTATCTAGCCACATCCTTCTTCATTCCCTTCCACCAATACTGCCGTTTCATGTCTCTATACATTTTGGTACTATCCGGATGTATGGAGAACTTGGAAAGATGGCACTCACCCAACACTTCTTCCTGTACTTGGTCATGATCGGGTACACATAGCATTCCTCAAAACCATAACTCATCATCACTTATCGCCCAATCCTCAACAATCTCACTCCTCTCCAACTTACTCTGGATAGCCTCCAACTCGCTGTCTAATCGTTGCAACGCCACAATCCTTTGTCGAAGCATCGGTTGAGCTACAAGATTGAATAGGCATGGTCGATCCTCTTGTCTATCCACCCATAGATTAAATTCCTCCAAAGCATCCATCATCTTCCACCTATTCACCACAAGGGAATTGATTTCACCCTGAGATTTTCTACTCAGTGCATCTGCTACTACATTCGCCTTCCCCAGATGATAATTGAGTGTGAAATCATAGTCTTCGAAATACTCAATCCACCTTCTTTTCCAAAGATTCAAGTCCTTTTGGGTGAATATGTACTTGAGGCTCTTATGATCAGAAAACACTTGGAATTTCTCTCCAAANTCTTCATTCCCTTCCACCAATACTGCCGTTTCATGTCTCTATACATTTTGGTACTATCCGGATGTATGGAGAACTTGGAAAGATGGCACTCACCCAACACTTCTTCCTGTACTTGGTCATGATCGGGTACACATAGCATTCCTCAAAACCATAACTCATCATCACTTATCGCCCAATCCTCAACAATCTCACTCCTCTCCAACTTACTCTGGATAGCCTCCAACTCGCTGTCTAATCGTTGCAACGCCACAATCCTTTGTCGAAGCATCGGTTGAGCTACAAGATTGAATAGGCATGGTCGATCCTCTTGTCTATCCACCCATAGATTAAATTCCTCCAAAGCATCCATCATCTTCCACCTATTCACCACAAGGGAATTGATTTCACCCTGAGATTTTCTACTCAGTGCATCTGCTACTACATTCGCCTTCCCCAGATGATAATTGAGTGTGAAATCATAGTCTTCGAAATACTCAATCCACCTTCTTTTCCAAAGATTCAAGTCCTTTTGGGTGAATATGTACTTGAGGCTCTTATGATCAGAAAACACTTGGAATTTCTCTCCAAACAAGTAACACCTCCACAACTTAAGAGCAAAAACCACAGCGGCAAGCTCTAAATCATGGGTGGGATAATTCTGTTCATGAACCTTGAGTTGCCTCGAGCCATAGGCAACCACTTTTCCTCCTTGCATTAACACACACCCCAAGCCTAGTAGTGAAGCATTGGTGTACACATCGTATCCTTCCTCACTACTCAGAATAANTAAGTCATGGGTGAGATAATTTTTCTCATGGATCTTCAGTTGTCTCGATCCATAAGCAACAACCTTACCTCCTTGCATAAGCACACATCCCAAGCCTCATAACAAAGCATCAATATACACATCATATCCTTCCTCACTACTCAGAATAATGAGGACAGGAGCGGTTGTCAACTTCTCCTTCAAGGTGCGAAAAGTTAGTTCACACTCTTGAGTCCACAAGAATTTTTCTCCCTTCTTTGTGAGACCTGTCATCGGCATTGCTAGCTTTGAGAACTCTTCCACAAACCTCCGGTAGTTGCCTGCTAAGCCTAGGAAACTACGTACTTCTGTCACATTCTTTGGTGGTTCCTACTTCGTCACTGCCTCAATCATTGTGGGGTCAACAGCTACCCCTTGGTCCGACACAACATGGCCAAGGAATTTCACTTCCTTCATCCAAAACTCACACTTACTCATCTTCGCATATAACTTATGTTCTCTCAATGTCTGTAGTACAATAGAAAGATGGCGTCCATATTCCTCGTGAGTCTGAGAATAGATTAGTATGTCATCAATAAACACGATGACAAACTGATCTAGATATGGCCAAAATACCCTGTGCATTAAATCCATGAAGGCTGCTGGAGCATTAGTCAATCTAAACAGCATCACCGTATACTCGAAATGACCATACCGAGTATAGAAACCAGTCTTAGGAATATCTTCCTCCTTGATCCGCAATTGATGATACCCTGTGCGAAGATCAATCTTAGAGTAATACTTAGAACTCCTCAACTGATCAAATAGGTCGTCGATTCATGGCAAAGGGTATTTGTTCTTCACTGTTACTCGATTCAATCTTCGGTAATCCGTGCACAACCGAAGTGTCTCATTATGTTTCTTCACGAATTGTACCAGGGCTCCCCAAGGTGAAGTGCTTAAACGGATAAACCCAATGGTCAACAGATGATCCAGCTGCTTCCTTAGCTCCTTTAACTCCAAAGGTGCCATCTGCTAGGGAGCGATGGATATGGGTTTGATTCCTGGGTAGAGATCAATCTTGAACTCAATCTCTCTATGTGGGGGTAGCCCGGGTAGTTCGCCTGGGAAAATATCTGAAAAATCTGATACTATCAATACCACATCCGTATGAAATTTTACCCAATCATCTCCCATCAAGCTAGCTAAAAAACTCAAATGGCTCCCCTTCTTTTCTTTCAAGAATCTACTACCCGTAGTAGAAAATGGATGGGAGGAATTTCGGTCATTCACGAAACTGAATACTACCCCTCCCGGTAGTTGAAAAGAAATTCGTTTACAGAAATAATCCATTACCGCCCGGAATGTGGATAACAAATTCATCCCAAAGATCACGTCATACCCCTTCATGTCTAAGGCAACCAAATCTACAATCAATTCGTGCTCCCCAATTTGAAGCACGCAACCCCTACACACCCGACTAGTATCCAATCGTTCTCCCGTAGGCATATTAATACAAAAATGCATGTTCTAGCTTCTCGAAGCCCAATCCCAATTTAATAACATATGCAGTACGTATAAATGAATGAGTTGCACCCGAATCAAATAAAATTCGAGCCCAAGAATTGTAGAGGAGAACAATACCTTCCACCACTGTATTGGAGGCATTTTCCTCCGGTTGGGTCAAAGCAAATACCCTTCCTTGGTTGGCGCCACTTGGGGCTGGAGCTTCAAATAGTCTCTGCTGTTGTAGTGGCCTTTGTAGCGGTGGCTTGTTTGCATTCACCCGCCCGATTGCTTGGTTGATTTTGGTTGAAAGTAATTGGCAGTTATCTTTGAAGTTCTCAACACTTCCAAGTGCAAAGCATCGACGTGGGTCGATGTTTACTCTCTCTGGTACTCCTCCTGTCCCTCGAGCTGTCTGTGGTCTCTATCTAACTACCTAATCTGGGCAACGGTAGGGTGCCGCTCTCTGTGCTCCATTGCTACTAGCAATCGTCCTGTACGGACCTCCCCTCGTAAGGTTCTATCGCCACTGATTATCTTCCATATCTCTCTCCACCAACATAGCCCTATCCACAAGATCCCCATAGTCACGGATCCTAAGAGCCATAAGCTTCTCCCTAATGGCCGACCTCAAGCCATGCTCAAAACGTTTGGCCCTCTTGGCTTCTGTAGATATGAATTATGTGGCATATCTAGACAACTCCTCAAACTTTCTCTCATACTCCCTCACCATCAAACTATCCTGTTGAAGAGCGAGAAAATTGGCACTCATCATGTCTCAAACCGACTTGAAGACTTGATCGAACTCCTCCCAAGTAAGTGTATCTGTGTTCCTCCATCTTTTTACCGAATCTCACCAATGGTCGGCCTCCCCCTTGAACAAATAGGTAGCTAAGCCAACCCTCAAGTCTTCGGTAACTCCCATGCCGTTACAAATCTTCTTCACCCGACAGATCCATCTATCCGCATCCAAAGGATTGGAGCTCCCTTGGAAGGTAGGTGGGTGTTGCCCCATAAATTTTAAAAGAGTTACCATCCTCCGGTTGTCGTCCCCATTGCCCGACACTTGTGCTAGGGGGTGAGCTCCACCATTATGATTGTTGTTTCCATTTTGGTTTTGTACCAAAGTGATGAGCTCCCCCAAACATTGATATATGCCGCTTATGGCATCGGGAGGTGGTGGTGGTGGTGGAGGTGGATTTGCTTATCCTCCTCGACCACGCTCAGGTCCACGTCCACCGTCAATCCTGCACATCAATTCATAATTTAGTTTCATTTATGTACAAGACATCCTAGTTATCACTTTGATCTAAAGCATAAGATTCATATAAAATTAGATCAACAATTTTCTTCAACCTAGTCCTACTTTTCTAGTGGTAATCCATAACCTACAGCTCCCAACCCAATTCCTAAGCTTTGATACCAAATCTGTAACACCCCAAAAATCGGGGGTCCTTAATTTAAGAAAATTCAGGCAGAGTCTCCTTTGTACGGGGAGCTCTACCCAAAATACAACATGTGCAATTATACTACATTGACCATACCGGGTCCATATATAAATAAATATTGACCACATTGGGTCCATTTACCCATCAAATAATAAAATTGTATTCACCACATGTAATATCCACCATATCATCCCAAAAGAATAGGCCAAACTATGGCACTTACATTCCAAAAGAATTACACTCAAACTTAGCAGCGAAATAAACAAAATACTAGACTACACATGATTGTAAATAAACTCCTTAGTCTAGCACAAAAATAAACTATAGCTCTAGATGTCCACCACGGGATCTAGGTTCCCCTCTGGTGAAACCTCCCAATTTTCTGGCTCGTCAACACCGAGATTTTCTCTAGCACGAAATCTAAAAAAAAATATTATTGGTAGGGGGTGAGCACTACGCATTGTAGAAAAATCCTCCCAAACTCTAATAAGGTTTGAAAAAAGTAAAAAATGGTAGGTCTCATTTCACAAATAGCATACGTAAATTTTGAAAGAAAACATGACATTTTCAAAGATCTCAAGTTTATACATTAAAAATAATTAAGTGCAAGAGTAACCATAAATAACCACTCCAAAGAGTAATTATTCCCACAACAATTTTCAAGATAATCATATCCAAAAGATAACACAATAAACAATAACCACAATGTATCTCATGTCTGATGTAAGATAATCGCATGAATAAACACATAGAGAATATCCTGGCCCACACACACACAATTCCTCGCAAGGATATCAACTTCGGGAAGGGCCCCTACCGATGCATTGTCCCATACCAATGTACCAGCAATAACGAATCCGACCCAGGCATAGTATACTAATCCTCTGACACGGCACCCGTGAGCTAATAGTGGTTTGGTCCTCACAAGGCACTAACCCCACTACGAGTGGTAGGAAAAGTTCAAACCCACACGGAGTAAGAATCACACACATCTACCCACTCTACGATACCCAATCAATGGCCACCCATGATCATTCAAACACCTCCATGAGATACAATCACCAATAATTTATCAAACACACTCAATTTCATAAATCCCCAATTGTTTACATCCAAAACCACATTTATTTCACAATTGAACAATTTAAGAAAAATTAACAAGAGATCACCATAAATACCATTGTATTGTTCAATACGAAACACTAAAGTTTTGAAATCAAGAATAAAGGAGAAATCAAGAGAAAAACTCACTTCTCTTGAAATCTAGGGTTTTGAATATGAGAAAATAACTTTTATGGTTACCCAACCATCTCATTGTTTAAAACATGCTAACATTTACAAAAATATCAAGAATTCATGATTTTATAGCATATTAATATGATGTAGAGTCAAAAAAAATATATATGTATAAACCTAGCCTCAATATAAGAGAATGGAAGAAAACCCCTACTTGAATCAAAATTCCAAGTTAGAACCCAAGTTCTAGTGACCTCCTTCTTCCCTTTTCTTCCTTCCTTAATCTTCCTCTAAGGTTCCAAGAGGTGTGGGGTGAGAGTGGAGTGAAGAGAATCAGAGTAAATGGGATGAAAATGGATTTTTAAACACAGCATCCCCGATTTTTACTATTCACAGGCTGTTTTTGATTTTTTCAAAATTACGGTTTTACCACTAAGAATCTTCAATTTGATCCATATGACTATCCTAAGATTTTTCGACGTTCCGGATTCATTTTTAATGTTATTTTAACCTAAAAATATTTATTTTTATAATTTATTTCAAAACTAAAATAAATTTACACTCGAAACATTAAAATTATTATTTTACCTAGTATTTATTCTTACGGTTTCAATATATATGGTTTATTCGTACGTCATTACATATATAAGAATCACTAAACAAGTACATCACTATATTAATATAAACATGTGAGGGTTTACACCTTTCAAGTCTAAGAAGAAAGCACAACACTTTATCATCCAAGGAACACCACAGTGTAGATTTTTTGATCAACTTCGAAGAATAAACTGATTTGACTCGGGTATTTCTAGTATGTGTAACCTATATAGTTGGAAAGATATACGAGTTAAGGTTCTAACAAAAATAACGGTGCACAATTTGGACTTTTCAACAAAAAATTATGATCAAATTGGTGAAAGGTAGTCTGCCGGACTGCTTGATTTTTTTATACTTGTCTAACTCGAGTTTGGGTATCTTTTGTTACAAATTCTATCTCATACTCATCTCTAATATAGATAGTATGATTTGCATAAAGATCCATGTCTAGCATCATTCATTAACTAAAACTAAATTATCATTCGTCTCCTAGAATCATTTATAACAACATGATGTAGAACTAGTATATCCATCAATATTTTTCTTCAATTCCTCTATGTTAGCTAATTGGTGAGAATGCAAAATGTCGTATTTTTTTCTCTTTTAATATTTAGTCTTTTATACTTATTTGGAGCCTAAATATACTTATTATTCTTATATTTTGATTTAGGATGTAAATAGAGATGTTAAATGCAAAACGAAACTAATTGGACGATTGTTGATAGTTTAGATATGTGGGGGTTTACAACCATGATAGCCAAGAAATGTCCCATTGTGTGCATCTCAAGGTCGATCTTATACAACATCGCTCACCCAAGATAGAGCTCAGTCCCAGCTCATACTACTCTGCCTGACCAGGGACTGGGAGGCAACTGATGATACCTCGAATATGCCTAAAGTTGAGCTCGATAACACATGTCATGCTCTCTTAGGTCGAGAGCTCATTTCATTTAAGTTTCCCATCAACCTCGACTTCAAACCTCAAGCTCCTTGCATCTGCATCTCAGGGAAGGCAGCATAGAAAACAACTAGCTTCCACCAAGCATCACCACGATAACGATAGTTGCTTATCCAGGTAGAAGGTTTGTAACTACCTCAATACTAACTACAGTCGTTGCCTAATAAAAGCAATCGTTACAAGGAAAAGTAACGACCTCACCGAAGATCAAGCGAAGCTCAGGATCAACTATAAATAGGGGACATAACCCCCAACAATAATAACAAGCAATTGTAACCTCACTTAAATACTCTATGTAAAATCCCCCCCTTATCAATATATTCCTCAGGAGTAACAGATTCTTTTGAGAGTGGATTAATCGAGCTCTCGAGCTGGTAAACCACTATAAACCTTTTGTTTGATAATTCCATTCCCCTGATCCAATTTTGAAGAGGCTTAAAACTCATACTGAACTATTCAACATACAGTGTATTCACCACTCTTCTATGTTGTGTTACGAACATCATCAACAGCAATGGAGAAAAATGAGGGAGAAGTCTCCTTAAAATACAAGGGGATGGCGCAAGAAACAACAAGAAGAGCAAAAATGACACAACTTTTGAAATTGAAGTTAATGTTTTTGACGATGAAAGGACGTTATGATGCATATTCGCAAGAAACGGTGCACTGCATTTAATGAAGGGCAATATTGTCGCAGAGAATGTCTACTAGCGATTACCAGACATACTCTATAGGCAGATGAAGGGTTCAAAATATCCATGAACATGCTTAGACCATTTAATGATAGCACGTGGCATAGGTCATGTGATAAAGTCAGAAGGGACAATTTGGTGAAGGAAGAATTCCTATGGCCAAGTCAAGGATGGTACAACTGAACATACTTGGTTCAACATAATCAACCAGAATTGGAATCACCCTCATTTAACATCTTGATTTGCAAAGCTCCCGAGCAATCCTTGTAGACCGAGCAAGCACAAGGAATTATGAATGAATCAATATTTTAGTGGAACACTATTTGCCCAATTCAAAGGGATAAGGACTAGGTCCACTTGACCAAAGGATAGCTATGTCATCGCTAATGACCATATGTAGTCTTGAGCAACCAATATGGAAACTATATTTTTTAAAGATGTACATTATAAACAAGTGACTTAAAAAATCGACTAATGAGAAAGGAAACCTAAAAATGTTTAATCACGAATTTGAGAAGATCTAACTGAAAAATAGGTTTACTACTTCTAGCCAGATTTATAAACCCTAAAAGGTAGGTACAGGCTCCTATAAATATTGGATAGGATTAAGCCTAAGGTCCATACTTCTTTTCTTGCTAATTTCTTTTTTAACTTTAGGTCCCTTACTAACTGAGGCATAAGAGTGCCTTTGGCCTATCAAACCCCGGTCTTTGGCAGTGGGTTAGTTTTGTAGGGCTAAAGGTGCACCAATTTCACTTGATAAGACATTCAAATCTTAGAAAAATCACCATCATGTTTGTGATTACTGGGGTACGCAAATTTCCCTTGTACACTTGGTGGGATTAAACCCGAAGCTTTTAGATCGATTGACTTGTTTTACAAGCTCCTCGCGGATCACATATCCGGTTCACGTCCAGATGTCTTGAACAACCCATAGATCTTCAGCCAATGCAAATAAGCTTCCTCGTCCAGTAGAATGAATTCAAGAGTCTTCTACCAAATTACACACTCTAAATTCCAAGGGTTTTGATGGTGCCCTAGAGATAAAACTTTAAGAGAGAGAGAGTGTTTTGGGAGAGAGGGAATTTGCTGAAATTCTTCAATAATCAATTGTTTTAGTTTTATCCACCCCCCAGTTAGGCATGGAAGACAGAAACCAACCAATCTCTATTAGTTGGGATGATGATGTTCTCTTTGAATTATTATGAACTAATCAGTCTGATTAGGATTTCCATTTACCTATCCAAATTAGGCATTCCTAATCCATTTCAATTAACCCATGCCCATTTGGACACACCCATGGATCAATCCATGACACAGTTTGCAATCACTATAGTTGCGGATTCGACGAAAAATAGGTTTTGGATTTAGTTTGTGGTGAACTAGGTTTCACTAGTGGAGCGTGACCTTGCTTTGTGGTTGGAAGGGCTCGTGGTTTCAGAGCTAAGCGTTTTTGGCAGATTTTGGATTTGGTTGATTGAAACAAGAGTACAACTTCGTGAACTTGAATTGGTCCCTAAGCATTAAGTTTTGTTACTGTTGGTTTATATGATGTATGTTTTAGGCTTTAATAGGTGTCATGGTTGTTTCTCTCTTCGGTTTTTCACGCAAAAATCATGTGCGATGAATATTATTGTCTCAATTGTTATTATTATTTACATATAATTTTTATATCCATCCTTATTTGATTTGATTTGATTTAATTTATTCATTTGGATAGGTGAATTTGAATTGATTCAAAATCTGAGAAAAAGACACATTCGCTCCCATGTAAGTCTACATTTGTTTCATAAGCAGACATCGATCCTTAAAGACTACGATATTATCATCATTATAACGACTAATAAAGACTTTTAATTTCAAAACAAGCACCCTATACGAATAAGATACTCAACCAACATATCTTTCCTGATCACATAGAAGCACATAAGATTCAATGCTTAGTTTTAGTCCTAAAACTCACATCATCTAATATGAGCATCAAATTGTCTTCGGTTGGTGGACTAAAATTTCTCCAAATATTTTTTCCACAATTTACTTGTTTATAAGATCAAAAAAGGAAAAAAATAAATATTATTAGTGAGAGGCTCACTTATATGTAATAAATTTCAGTTACATTCACCATAGTTATATGTCACTGAGATAATATAATAAATAAAAATATGTTTAATATCAAACTACACCCCGAAAGATCGTTTGAATCTCAATTTACACCCTCAAAAATAGAAATTTGTATCAATTTGCACTTCAAGTTAACAACTGTCAATTTGCAGTCTAAAACTAAATGGGTAAATTAAACCTAGACTCCTCATGCCTGTCACTTAAACACATAGACCTCTCACATTTAAAATATTACACATACATCCCTTTGAGAATCCAAATATGACTAAAAATATTCTCTCAATTGGACATTCAAATAATCATAGTTATTAGTATCGTTTGATACGCGATTCGAATTGNTCACATTTAAAATATTACACATACATCCCTTTGAGAATCCAAATATGACTAAAAATGTTCTCTCAATTGGACATTCAAATAATCATAGTTATTAGTATCGTTTGATACGCGATTCGAATCGTACGATACACCTAAAAAATGATATGTATCGTGTCTTTGTATTATTTTTGCACCGTATCGTCCGATACACGATACAATACTTTCGATACGTACGATATGTGATGATTCTTTTTTTTTTTTTTATTGATTTTTTGGGGCTGAAATGACATCGTTTTACAGTAAAACTTATTTTTAAATCACTAGCCAGTGAAACAACATCGTTTTAGTGGTTATGATTTAAAAAATAAAATAAATTATGTTATTAAAGTTATTCAATTGAGTTCAAAATTGCAGATTAATATTAAAATTGTTCAGTTGATGTTAGAAGTTTGAATTAGAGGTCTTTGTATTTTGATATTACTGAAATATGTTGGGAAGTTTAATAGTTTGTGGAATATTAATGAAATGCAATATTATTATGAGTCTATGTTTTTTTANTTGATATTACTGAAATATGTTGGGAAGTTTAATAGTTTGTGGAATATTAATGAAATACAATATTATTATGAGTCTATGTTTTTTTAACAAAGGTATATAAATAAATAAATAAATATATATATATATATATATATATATATTACTAATTATTTAAAAATTAAATTAAATTGTGCATATTTTATGATATACGATACAGTATGTTTGAAAAACAATATGCTTTCTGATACGCAATTTGACAACTATACAAATAATTCTATTTAAGTGATGCATTGCCTTGGATATAAACAACAGTACAGAAATATATGCATTATATTGGTCATTCAAATTTTAAGTTAGATTTTGAGTTGTAGAGTATAATGAGTTAACAAAATAAAGGGTAATATGAAATTATAATTTTTTATTAATATGAAATTATATTTTTTAACGGTTATGTTAATAAATATCAACAATAAAGGGTTATATATTAAACGTGCACAAAACGTCAGGAAGTGTATGAGTAATATTTTAAATATAAGGGGTTCAAATAATTAAGTGACAAACACGAGAGAATCAAGTGTAATTTATTGATTTAATTTTAGACGACAAATTGACAGCGGATAATTTCAAGTACACATTGGTATAAATTTTTATCTTTAAGGGTTCAAATTAAGATTTTTTATATTTAAGGATTTAAGATTCAATCAATCTTTTATAGTGTAATTTACAATTAATCCTAAAAAATAATATATTGGAAAGAATCACCGATCACCATCAATATTTCCTTGCTACGGTTGTTGCCTTTCTCGCATACCTTTGGAGTTTTCAGCCGACGAACTTTATTTTACATAAACAATAATGTTATTATTAATGTGATCAACTTTTTAGAGGCTAATAATGGCTCAATTATTGGAAGTCGTGCACGCCTTATGTACTCCCAACTCAATTTCCTTTTTGCTTTCTCACATTCCCACTCCCATTTCTTTTCTACTTTTCCACCCAATCCAATTGGCTGGCATTTGTCGTATTTAGATGCACTCACTCACTTGAATATTTTTTGTATCATACTCTCCTCCTAATGCTCTATGATATTTCATTTTTTATTCACATAATTAGCCCCCTGATTGTGAATATTGGCAGTTTTATATTGAATTGGTGGAAACATGCTACAATTAATTTATTGTTGTTCAATTATCATCTTTATTATTGTCAATTTTAATTTGTTTATTACAATGCAAAAGATTTTGATTTGAAGTCATAAGATGAACAAGGACAAAAGTTGATCGTAACGATTGCAGTGCATAATTATACCACCTTATATACTATTTGGTAACATTTTTCAATAATCATTTCAAGGAAAAATTTTTTTATTACTTTTGTAATATGTGAATTAAATATTTATATAAGTGCTTGTGCATATTATACGTGTGATTAAGTAGGGAGGAAAAGACTTAGACCGGCCAAGAAGATCCTAAAAGGAAATACAAAACAAACAAATGAGCTAAGCCACCATTATCGTGTTAAAAAATTAGATTTTATGCAATCTTCACTTTTAAACTAACCTTCCACTAATTAAAAGGGAAAGGTTGTGTTAATATTGTTTAATTAATTTTTTATAATTTATGGAGCAACAAAAGACACACAACTTTCTCAGATATAACCCGTGCGCATTTAAGAGCAATTCTCAAATCTTTAAAGTGTAGATATTTCGCTGATCAATTTTTGCCACTTTTTAAATGATTCCAAATAGATTTCATTTTTTTTTTCATCTCTTTTTATTTTTAGGGTTAATCACAAATTATACCTTAAAAAATCGTTCGAATCTTAATTTGTACCCTTAAAGATGAAAATTCTCAATTTATGCCCTCAAAAATATAAATTTGTATTAATATGCATCTGAAACTAACAGCTATCAGTTTATCGTCTAAAATTAATTGGGATATTTACAACTAGAAACCCTTAAACTTGTCACTTAATCATTTGGATCCCCTCACATTTAGAATATTACTCTTATACCTCATGACATTTGTTCACCTGTAATACATAACATCTTGTGGTTATTATTTATTAATACAACTGTTAAAAAGCATGATTTCAAACTAATAAAAAATTATAATTTTCACATTACTCTTTATTTTGTAGATCCGTTATACTCTCTAAAGTTAAAAATCAAGTTTATCATTTGAATGTTCAATATAATGAAATTATTTATATAATATTCTTTATAACCAATGTAATACATCACTTGAACAGAATCATTTTAACCCCCTCACATTTAAAATATTACTCATACACCTCCTGACGTTTGTTCACGTGTAACACATAACCTCTTATCGTTAATATCTATTAATACAACCATAAAAAATATGATTTTATCCTAATAAAAAATTTTAATTTTCACACTACTCTTTATTTTATGGGTCCGTTATACTCTAAAGCTAAAAATCAAATTTACAATTTGAACGATCTTTCGTAGTTTAATTTGCAATTAACCCTTATTTTTAAGTATAAAAAAAAACATTGTCACATGTAATAAATAAGTTGGCCTTTGTTTATGATAGATTGATTCTTGAATTTGTAATTACAATGTGTCGCATTTACCAATGTACGCTAACCATTGTCACATGTAAGATTTATCTGATTGTCATCTATATGTATGTGTGTGTGTGGTATATTTATAGATTGTGGGCGTGTCAAAGTTTAATTAGATTTAAAATCCAAACACGTACTAGTTTACCTACTCAAATCAGTGTGAGATCCTAAAATTGTGAATTTTTAGGCGATTGTAGCGAAGCGTAAGGCTACCTTTGAGTTTTTTTTTATGCCTTAGGGATTAAGGACTTTAAATAATTTTTTAACTAGCAACATAATNTTTTTTTTTTTTATTGATTTTTTGGGGCTGAAATGACATCGTTTTACAGTAAAACTTATTTTTAAATCACTAGCCAGTGAAACAACATCGTTTTAGTGGTTATGATTTAAAAAATAAAATAAATTATGTTATTAAAGTTATTCAATTGAGTTCAAAATTGCAGATTAATATTAAAATTGTTCAGTTGATGTTAGAAGTTTGAATTAGAGGTCTTTGTATTTTGATATTACTGAAATATGTTGGGAAGTTTAATAGTTTGTGGAATATTAATGAAATGCAATATTATTATGAGTCTATGTTTTTTTAACAAAGGTATATAAATAAATAAATAAATATATATATATATATATATATATATATATTACTAATTATTTAAAAATTAAATTAAATTGTGCATATTTTATGATATACGATACACTATGTTTGAAAAACAATATGCTTTCTGATACGCAATTTGACAACTATACAAATAATTCTATTTAAGTGATGCATTGCCTTGGATATAAACAACAGTACAGAAATATATGCATTATATTGGTCATTCAAATTTTAAGTTAGATTTTGAGTTGTAGAGTATAATGAGTTAACAAAATAAAGGGTAATATGAAATTATAATTTTTTATTAATATGAAATTATATTTTTTAACGGTTATGTTAATAAATATCAACAATAAAGGGTTATATATTAAACGTGCACAAAACGTCAGGAAGTGTATGAGTAATATTTTAAATATAAGGGGTTCAAATATTTAAGTGACAAACACGAGAGAATCAAGTGTAATTTATTGATTTAATTTTAGACGACAAATTGACAGCGGATAATTTCAAGTACACATTGGTATAAATTTTTATCTTTAAGGGTTCAAATTAAGATTTTTTATATTTAAGGATTTAAGATTCAATCAATCTTTTATAGTGTAATTTACAATTAATCCTAAAAAATAATATATTGGAAAGAATCACCGATCACCATCAATATTTCCTTGCTACGGTTGTTGCCTTTCTCGCATACCTTTGGAGTTTTCAGCCGACGAACTTTATTTTACATAAACAATAATGTTATTATTAATGTGATCAACTTTTTAGAGGCTAATAATGGCTCAATTATTGGAAGTCGTGCACGCCTTATGTACTCCCAACTCAATTTCCTTTTTGCTTTCTCACATTCCCACTCCCATTTCTTTTCTACTTTTCCACCCAATCCAATTGGCTGGCATTTGTCGTATTTAGATGCACTCACTCACTTGAATATTTTTTGTATCATACTCTCCTCCTAATGCTCTATGATATTTCATTTTTTATTCACATAATTAGCCCCCTGATTGTGAATATTGGCAGTTTTATATTGAATTGGTGGAAACATGCTACAATTAATTTATTGTTGTTCAATTATCATCTTTATTATTGTCAATTTTAATTTGTTTATTACAATGCAAAAGATTTTGATTTGAAGTCATAAGATGAACAAGGACAAAAGTTGATCGTAACGATTGCAGTGCATAATTATACCACCTTATATACTATTTGGTAACATTTTTCAATAATCATTTCAAGGAAAAATTTTTTTATTACTTTTGTAATATGTGAATTAAATATTTATATAAGTGCTTGTGCATATTATACGTGTGATTAAGTAGGGAGGAAAAGACTTAGACCGGCCAAGAAGATCCTAAAAGGAAATACAAAACAAACAAATGAGCTAAGCCACCATTATCGTGTTAAAAAATTAGATTTTATGCAATCTTCACTTTTAAACTAACCTTCCACTAATTAAAAGGGAAAGGTTGTGTTAATATTGTTTAATTAATTTTTTATAATTTATGGAGCAACAAAAGACACACAACTTTCTCAGATATAACCCGTGCGCATTTAAGAGCAATTCTCAAATCTTTAAAGTGTAGATATTTCGCTGATCAATTTTTGCCACTTTTTAAATGATTCCAAATAGATTTCATTTTTTTTTTCATCTCTTTTTATTTTTAGGGTTAATCACAAATTATACCTTAAAAAATCGTTCGAATCTTAATTTGTACCCTTAAAGATGAAAAATCTCAATTTATGCCCTCAAAAATATAAATTTGTATTAATATGCATCTGAAACTAACAGCTATCAGTTTATCGTCTAAAATTAATTGGGATATTTACAACTAGAAACCCTTAAACTTGTCACTTAATCATTTGGATCCCCTCACATTTAGAATATTACTCTTATACCTCATGACATTTGTTCACCTGTAATACATAACATCTTGTGGTTATTATTTATTAATACAACTGTTAAAAAGCATGATTTCAAACTAATAAAAAATTATAATTTTCACATTACTCTTTATTTTGTAGATCCGTTATACTCTCTAAAGTTAAAAATCAAGTTTATCATTTGAATGTTCAATATAATGAAATTATTTATATAATATTCTTTATAACCAATGTAATACATCACTTGAACAGAATCATTTTAACCCCCTCACATTTAAAATATTACTCATACACCTCCTGACGTTTGTTCACGTGTAACACATAACCTCTTATCGTTAATATCTATTAATACAACCATAAAAAATATGATTTTATCCTAATAAAAAATTTTAATTTTCACACTACTCTTTATTTTATGGGTCCGTTATACTCTAAAGCTAAAAATCAAATTTACAATTTGAACGATCTTTCGTAGTTTAATTTGCAATTAACCCTTATTTTTAAGTATAAAAAAAAACATTGTCACATGTAATAAATAAGTTGGCCTTTGTTTATGATAGATTGATTCTTGAATTTGTAATTACAATGTGTCGCATTTACCAATGTACGCTAACCATTGTCACATGTAAGATTTATCTGATTGTCATCTATATGTATGTGTGTGTGTGGTATATTTATAGATTGTGGGCGTGTCAAAGTTTAATTAGATATAAAATCCAAACACGTACTAGTTTACCTACTCAAATCAGTGTGAGATCCTAAAATTGTGAATTTTTAGGCGATTGTAGCGAAGCGTAAGGCTACCTTTGAGTTTTTTTTTATGCCTTAGGGATTAAGGACTTTAAATAATTTTTTAACTAGCAACATAATGGACTAGAACGTAAAAAGAAACCTAGAATTTGTTGTAATTTTTAAGTAGAAGAGAGGCAGACTCTATAGAGTTTGTTGTATTTTATCGTAGATCTCTTCACTGTAGCTTTATCCTTGTTATTTATAAGGATGACTTTCAACTATCAAAGCCATCATTTTTGGTCATGATTGTAATTATGGCATTTTTCCTTGAGATGTGCAAACGTGCACTGCACCGTCTCCAACTGACGGCTCATAATATCATGTCTCCCCACTTTTCAGAATCTTAAAGTCTCATTTTGTGAAGACCCTGGTCCATTACCGGACCCCTGTCTTCCAAGGGCATTCCTCCCTACTGTGGGGGTTTGCCCCGCAGGTTAGCCGAAATCCTTTGGTGGAGGGCGGGATATCCCGGTAATGGGAGGAATGCCCTTGGAAGACAGGGGTCCGGTAATGGACCAGGGTCTTCACACATTTCCTAACCGTCCTGTTAAGTATGGTCTCTCACATACTCTTTCATGACCATCAAATTGCTTTCACGTGTTAACCCTCAGATTTTACTGTAAACATTCCACCCCCCACCCCAAAAAAAATGATGTGAATAAACACTTCATATTCGGAGCATCATTTTGGCTTTTTCAATTTAAGCTTTTGTTGTTACACTTGCCATTGCTTACCTGTCATCCCGTTATTCGCCGTGAAGCTCAGGGGTTGTGGTCAAGGGGTTAAATGAGAATAGAGTTTTGATATGTTTGTAGATAACAGGGGTTAAATGATGATAGTTAAGCCCTCTCATGGTGTTCAAGATGAATGGAGCTGAGATTGAGGTTTGATGAGAGCTCAGAAGGTCAAGGAACCAAGAAATCAGCAAAACAAGGAAAAACCTACCAGCAGGCCCTACTAGTAGGTTTTAGCTACTGGACCTGCACCTACCGCAAACCTACCGATAGGTTTTGCTTACTGTAGTGAAACCTACCGATAGGTTTCCATCGACCTACCGATAGGTTTTGCTGAAACAGCTCAGAATCTACATCTCAGGCTCTACAACTTTGGGGGCCCCACCAAGCACTCTCTTACTTGTCCCTAACATGCCCTACACATAGACATCCCCTCATACATTCATGCTTGGACTTTTGGAGCTTGGGACATTAATGAGGAGAGAGAAGATGATGGGTGTGCAGGCTATACCTGCACTAGCCTATCCAACCCACTCCTAGGCAGCCCCCTATTGAGTGAGATCACATCACACAGCTAGGGGACACTCCATGGACATTTTTTGGGAGCTCATTCACCATGGTAGAGATGATTATTCCATATACATTGTAATAGAGAGAGAGAGAGAGAGTCCAAGGTAGAAGATGAATAGTGCTAGAGAGAGAAGTTAATATTTTTGTATTTTCTTCCATACATTGTCTTGTAATCTCTTGTAAGGATCTTGAAAGCTTTGTTTTAAGTCTTGAATGTCATTTATTTCAAGTTCATTTAAAGTTTAGTTTTGTATGTTGGATTTCACCATTAATGTTATTCAAGCTTTCTTCATTTCGTAGTTTCAAAATGGGTATTGCATTTCTCTCTTCGTATTTAAGTTTTCTTGCATCAACTTAGTTCAAATCTTCATTTCTTTACAATGTCTTCTCATTACATTTTTGTCTTTACTTCAAGTATAAGTAGATAAGTTTTTAGTTGGCTAATCGAAGGGAGACCTCCTCTTGGGTATGTCATTTCAACTCATTTTCTTTCCTCATCTCAGAGTACGATGGTTCAGTTTGATTGGGTTGAGTGTGGATGGGATTATGAGTCTTTGATATCCCGTAGACTTGTCACGGATTATGCTTGGATACTCAGTTCCATCTCGTTCCTCGCTTCCCACGAATCAATTCGAACATCTAGGCTCTATTTGAGGAAGGTTTTGAGTTGACTTGGCATTCCCATTAGAGTGAACCCTTCGGATTAGCCAACACTTGTTTCCCATTTAATTTTTATCACAACACAATCACAACCAAACTTCAAACAACAAAAGATTTTTACACTTTACCCTTTTCACCAAAAATCACCTTCAACATGATTCACCTCTCTCCCTGAAGAAGATGACTTTGGAATACTTTTCCAAGTAAAACACGACAATCAAAAGACTTACTACGCTTGGGGAGCACTTTTGTTCACACACATACACAAACACACACATTTCATTCCACCACACATTTGTTTTCCCATTGCTTGTATTGAACCTGAGTGAGAGTGACGCTCACTCATTTACATAAGCCATATACACATTAAGGGTTCATGTTAGGACATTAGGGAATACAACAGAAACCATCAAGCATTACTCGTGCTAAGTTGGCAAAGGGTACTCTATGGCGCCTGCTTGGCATTTATGATGCTATAGAACTTAGCATTATAACGATGCCTATTGACAAATTGCTAGTCAATGCCACTCTCTTATTTTGGTCTGTGGCGAACAATGTCTTTCACTTTTATTTTGGTTTGATGCACCTATGGTCTTTGAAATATTTGAACTAGTTCTTCTTCTACACATCGTCAGACAAAGTAACTAAGGAGTATATTCTGTTGTCCATCAATCTGGTCAAGAGCTTCCTATGCTCTTACTCTTGTAATGCTTGCCCACCTTTATCGTAGGATATGGTGGCGGCGAGGATGAGTAAAGGCTAAGACCCTCTCTATGTACTTCAACTATGGCTTCGCACCTATTTCTTAGAGCTTTCCATCCCGCTTGTTGACAATGCCTCTTTTCTTATTTGTACAACTTGAACAACTCACGACCTATTTGGATGCTATTTTCCCAGAACTGGGGGTCAGAATGGTTCCTTTACAAACTTGGGGAGGCTTTGCCTAATGTTGTTTCTTCTCATGAGGATATCTGGTTCTCCTATCTCAGTCCCAAGGTTTACATTACAGCCTAGGGCTATCTTATAGTGTCAATGCTCAATATAGTGTCGAGGTTTACGTGCCTCAACAATTTGCCCACCAGTTCAGCTTGGTGTAGCAAATTCCTTACTCTTTTGCCCGCACTCTCAATACTTACCTTACCAATCAGCCTAACTTGGCCAATGTTAATGTTCGAGAGGTCACCCGTCACAACTCCCTTGCCTGCCGTTACTTCCATATGAACTCTTTGATCGAGACATTTAATACCTTGAAGATTTTCAAAGCTTTGTTGAAGCATTATATTTTTTGGCAGTTTGACAGTGACACGACCTCCATTTTCCACCATATAAACTTCCCAACATGCATCCAGTCGTCTCCTAGGGCAAGCCCAATCCATATTTCTCCCTCTACCTTAATTCAGTCTCTGATCGTTGACCTTGATATTGTGTCTTTCGTAGATTTGGCTTCCTCAATTATTCCTTCTTCTCCACAAAGGCCTCGCCATAAGGACAAATGGTGATGCTCTTCTATAGTTCCTCCTATGTCCACCACAAATGCTTAAGTCAATGAGGGACAGGATTATGAAGATGATTCCCCCTTTGTGCATCATGTCTGCTGACATGATGAAACTCTTTCATCTGCGTCCATCTCCATCGGCACATAACCGTCGCAAGAGGCAATTTTTGCGAACCTTGGGCCCCTCAGGTCAGAAAACTTTCCTATCTCTACGCCCTCTTTAATGACCACAATTGACTTAATTCCTCCGGCACCGTATTTCAATAATATAGCCATTGATGTGACAAATTATATTGAGATTATGGACCTTGAAGAGGAAGATATAACCCTTAGGCAAGAGCCTCTTGATCTCCCAACAGGCTATATTGTACCTTTGGACACTAAGACTATCCAAGTCGCAACCCCAACCTAGGCTATTTTTCTATCTTCGATTATTGTTCCTCCATCTGAGGCTAAATTTTCTTCTATTCTAGATTCTCTAAAAGTTTGCCTTTCCTTTCAACCTGTCTCCTAGAATTCAAGGTAAATCCTAAATCGCAACTTTGAGAGTCATCGCAAGATGGCATTGTTGGTCAACATTGCCCACCCCGCCATTCTGGTAGATGAAGTAAATCTTCTTGAGGAGTGACTTCACTCAATCAAGTTGCTAGCCACCTTACCTTTTATTGTTGAAAAAGACTACCAAGCGCTAATGCATTTGGTTGATGAGCTTCTAGCCATCCTTTAAAAAACAAGGCTATTGTATCAAAAATGTTAAGACTGCCTTGCCATCATCCATGATAGATGAGAATAGCTTGTCAACTATCAACATCGTATCCAAAGCTACTTTAGTCATTTTAGGCAATTTAACTTACTTCCTCAATAGTTGGCAAAAATAAACCACCAAATTTTTAAGTTAGTGGCTCAGCATGCATCACTGTTGGAGGAGTTTGCGTCCTATTAAGAGCATTTGGAAGAGATCAGGGCCGTTACGATAGATGTTGCAGCTTACATGGATGAAGGCTCAGCCTCTGCTGAGTTAACTTTAGTCGAATTACAAGCCATTAATATGTCACTGCACCAACTAGAAACTAACTTTTATAATCTTGTACATTTTCAAGAGAAATAATGGAATATAAATAAAGATGGATTGTTTTGCCACTTATTTCTTTACTTGTACTTGTCTTTTCATTTCCCATATAACGGTTGACATGATTGTGATTTAATTGGCATTTATTACCATTTAAATCATATCTCAGTCATTTGATCCTTGTGCATACATTCAGGCACTTTGTTTGTCTTAGAAAATGAGGCTTTATTCTCCTCCCATTAAACTTCTATAAATGTTGGCTATTTTCAAGGGGAAGCCATTAATATATTCAAATTCATCATGGCCTATAAAATATCCTGGGAAATTTGGATCAAACCAGAAAATTTTCAAGGATGTCTCCTTTCTTATGCAACAAATCTATCTCCTCTGAACCTCCTAATCTAGCAGAAAGAAAATTAGATGATGACTTTGTTAGTCATCAGCCCCTTTCATCCTTTGGTCTTAGCTAAAGTTATTACTTTGTATTTTCCCCTCCATATCCGCAATTGAATTTAACAACTTACTTCACGTTTCTGCTTCAGATGAGTGCCTCCTTGCGTCTTCATTCTTGGGTCATTTTTTAGATCCTTGTCTCGAGGGTAAAACAACATAAGTAGATAGCATGCACTTACAGAAGTTGGAAAAAGATACTACATCTGGCTTCCAATGCATCTGATGACTATGTTTTGTTTCCCTCCTTTGATCTTTAGATTTGTCTTAGGATGAGTTTTCTCATCACCCATCTGGAATGGGATAGTGGAGAATAAGGAAGGTCTACAAGTTTGGGAAGTTTCTGATTGGGGGAGGCTCGTGTCAGAGGTCTATACTTTATCTCATGCACCCAAGCTTTCTCTTCCACATCTGCTCATTTCTTTGTCTCCGACATGCAAGTTGTCATCTTCAAACTAGGATGACAAACTTCCAAAAACAAGCTATTTTGACCCAGCACATCATTTTATTTGTATTACACAAATTGTATTTAGTGAACTTGTATAAAATTCTACGAATAAAACTTTTAAAGTTATTCATCAATTTCCATCGTGTTGTTGCATTTCGTATAACTATTGAATGTTAAGATGAATCCCATATAACTACCCATGAACTCTTATCTTTAAAGGACTTATTCACATTCCACGGTCTCCCAGACCATCAGTCTATAGTCCTTTAAGAAGTGCCCATTGTTAGAGCTATTATGAAACTCTCTATCCAAGTCTTTTAAGTGGTAAACACCAACTTTCTTAATTTCTAAGACTTCAAACAATCCTTCCTAGTTGGCAGACCATTTTCCAGATCTTTGGTCATTAAGCCCTAAAGACAATCTTGCCTTCTATACCAAGTCACCTACTCCAAAAGTCTTGTTTTTGACTCTTCTATTGTATGCCCTGGAAGCCCTTAGCTTTTGCACCTTAATGCAATCTAAAGTGCCCAACCGCACTTCATCTAAATCTTCAAGCTCTATCATCATGGCTTCATAGTATTCAATTGGACTTAGGTTATGTTGAAAATCCATTCGCAACAACTTTACGGTAATCTCCATAGGCAAGACCGCATTGTGCTCGTAGGTTAACTTAAATTGTGTAACTCTAGTGCTAGACCATTTGGATGTTTTGTACGCCTATAGTGTTTCTGATAGTTTATCATGCCAACCCCTTGGATTGTCTTCTATCATTTAGCAAAAATGTCCTTTATCACTTTGTTGGTCAACTCAGCCATTTCTTTATGTGTAGTATGGGGTTGAATGAATGATGTTAAAACCATATTCCTCTACAACAACCCTAAGTTCGCTTCCTACAAATATTGTTCTTTTGTTGACTACTATGTTCTGGGGAAGCCCAAATCGGTGCACTATATTTTTTTTTATCATTTGAATGATGTTGGTTTGATTGACCATTCCCATTGGGATGACCTCTACCCACTTGGTACAATAATCGGTGGCCAAAATGATAAAAGAACATTGTCTTGTAAATAGGGAAAAAAACCTTCCAATCAAATCCATGGCACATGCCCTAAATGGCCATGCCTTTATTATGGGCTGGATCTCTATTATTAGCACCCTCTAGATAGGTCCATGGCGTTGCCATGCTTGGCTTCACGACTTCTTTGGGCTTTCTATACTTATCTTCGCCCTGGAACTTCACCGGCCCTACTTCTTCATCATATAACCAAGCGTCAACCATATGGACGTTGTCTATAAATAGGGTCTGATCGGCCTCCACCATCTATAAGTTATCGAGGTTCTATAGCACCAGTTGCTGATGGAGGGTTGATGGGACAGACTCACTTAAATGGATCCAATCTTAACCCAAAAGAGCATTGTAGGACGCCATTGTGTCAATTACAAAGAAAGTAATGGTATTGATCTTGTTGCCAATGGCCAATTCGAGGGGTAGGATTCCTACTGTCTTGCTGATTCCTCTCATGAATTTGTTTACCGTAAAGTTGATGTGGACCAGATCTTCCTCCTTTCTACCCAACTTCTTCATGATAGTTATGGGTAGAATGTTGATGGTTGCTCCATTGTTTATCTGGACCTTGTTGAAAGGTTTCCCCTCTAAGTGTGCTCAGATGTATAGGGGCTTCAGGTGCGGCATTATAGGACATGTAGGTTTGTTAAGCGACCATCGTCTTAGGCCACTAAGTGTGATCTTCTTGTTTTACTCTAACTCCTATGTCGGGCAATTCTCAAGAGAATGCTCTATTTAGACTTATACCATGGCAACATCATCTAGGAATGTTGATCCCAAAGCCTCGACATCCCTATCCAAGGACCTTGATTATTGGCTTGAAGTTTTGAAGGATGTTGATAACAACCCAAGAGCTTTGAGCGATATTAAATGCTCTAGAGTGCCAAATTGGATGGAATTTCATCCATCACTATTGTCTTCGTCCATAGAGTCTTTTTTCTTTCTCCCCTTACAAGTTTCTGGAAGAATGTTGAGTATGGCCTTTAGATGTTCTACTATCTTTCGCACCATTCTCTCTTTAATATCTTCCTCGAGTTAGGAGACGAGCTACACCTATCGAGACTTGATAACCCCTATCTCATGACACTGCCACTGGAAAGTTTCTTGCGCTTCTTAGGTGTCTAGCTCCTGGAAGTCCTCCCACTTCTGTAACTCCGCCTATACACGCTGCTTCTTGCATTTTTGGGTTCTGGATAAAGGTTATGGTTGATGATAATAAGGGAACTTTGGATGTTGGGCCACGTACCAATGACCTTCCAAAAGCTCCATTGGCTTTATCATCTTGGGTCGGTCTTGGTAACCCTCAACTCAAATGGGTTAATTAGGCATCAACCTTATGGTGAATTCTTTGTGGCTTGGCCTAAGCTGACCTCACGATGGCTCTAGTAAATCCCTATTGGTGCCCTTGTAATGCCACCTTTTTTGCTACTTTCGTCTGTTTTTTCCTCATGCCTCTTTGTTTTGAATGATTTTGTAGTAAACCTTGCACTTGGGGAATAGGCCATTCTTGACCATGTCAAGCTACTCCTATACTCTAGTTGAAATGACAAACTTGCTAAAAAGGTCCTTTTCCAAGGAAGAATCATTTTGGGGATTGGTGTCCTTTTCACCCTTAATCTTCTCGTAGACAGTCGGCTTGCCATAATCTAAATCCACCTTCTTTCATGGAGTCTTCGACTGTCCCAGCTCCACTATGTTAATGAGGGTTGTTTTCTAAAAATGGTCTTTATCAACCCCCATCTCCAGTTTTCCTTTATCCCCAAAGATTTGATGGTCATTAATCAAGTCGTACTAAATGGCATCCGGAACACCACACAATTGGCAGTAGAATTGCTCTATAGATTATGCCATTTGCATTAAATCTTGCTCTTCAGCTCCGTGGTCGATGGAATATTATGACCAAATATCAGTTTGATAAAATTGTCAATGAGTAGGTGCTCAAAGATTTGATTTGCCTTCAAAATTTCAAAGTCATATTTTTGGTTATTACCTTCATCAGCACTTGGCGAAGCTTGCATCTGACTCTCTAATGGCCTGGTTAAGGTTTTCTAGCCACGATCTCTATCATGTTCTATTCTGGCTTCTATTATGGCTTGACCATGAAGATTTCTATGTTGGGGTCTCTATAGTACTTACCTTTCGATGCATTTCTTCGTTCTAACTCATCTCCTAGGATCTGATTGTATCGTATAGCCGTGTCACTAACTCGAATTGGTCGTTGAATTGCATCCCCTCAAACTTTTTCTAGAGTTCAAAACTTAGAACATTCTGCGCAATGTGCACATACTCCATCTTGGGCTAGAACAACCTGCACCTTTTTTTGGACATTTTGAATAGCCCAATGTATTGCTCTATGATCTCCTTGCTTATTTGGTACAACCTGGCCAAATCGACCATCGCCACCTCAAGTTGTTGCTAGCCTAACACAAAGTTGGGTGACAAATTAATGTAACATATAAAGGCCACCCCTGTCACAAATTTAGCAAACAACCTTAACTTCAAAAATTTGTTAGCCCCTGCATCATTGCATTGTATAGTAAAACTGCCAATATACTCCACCATCGATTGGCCGTCCTCCTTGAAAAAGTTTCAAACATTGGGACCTTGAATCCCTGAGGATACCCGTATTCCCTATCCAACACTAGGAGTATAGTTTTCGAAACTTCAGCCTCGTTACATGCCACATAGCATGGCCGACATGCTCTTGGATTATTTTGTCCAGTTGGTCCCGATTCATGGCCACCTAGGGCACCGCTTGTAGAACAATTGGTGGTTGTCTTATTTTCCCCCAAACTTGGGATTGGGGGCTACATCCTCTTTAAAAATAAAATTATTATTTCTCTAATGGCCATGTCTAGCCTGCTGTGCCTTTGGGGGTAGCACATGCAGAGGAAACACCGACTATGGTGCCTCCATTGGTATTTATTAGATAGGGGAAACAGTGACTATCTCACACCCCCTAGTTAGTTCAAACTGTCAACTAGCTACTCCAATTCCAATATGGTATGGCCAAATTCTTCTCTGATCAAGTTCCTCAGGCCATTGATAAACCCAAGGACTTGTTGGGAGACGTCGTGTGACAAAGCCTTAATTGAAGCCTCTGGTTCTGAGTCGAATTCTTAATTATCTTTCCCTTGAGTAGAGGCAAATCTTCTTAAAGGTTGGGGATGCTAGGTCTACTTTCTTCAACAGCCTCATGCACTGGAATCACTTCTAATGAGCCAATTTTGGCTTTTCCATAGGTGTTTGCCATGTGGTTGCTTGGGGTCCCACGGGGCGTGCCAAAAAATATTTTGGTGTATTTATAGATTGCAGGCGTGCCAAAGTCTGACTTAAGATCCAAATACGTATGAATTTACTTATTCGAATTGATATGAGTTCCAAAAATTGTTACTATTCAAGCAATTTTAACGAGGCATAAAACTACCTCTGAGTTCTTTTCTTCTATACCTTAGCGATCAAGGAATTTAAATAATTTCTCAACTAGCAACCTAATAGACTAGAACTTATAAAGAAAACTAGAATGTAAAGTAATAGATAAACTAAGTTTGGAATATGAAAAGAGCACCATACTTAACATTAAATGAAAGCGGTAAAGATCGTTGAGTGATGGATTACAGGAAAAAAAGGAAGTTGCTTGGAAGTAAAAACCAGTAAGAAGAAGAGAGATTGGCTCTGTGTAGAGTTTGTTTTGTTTGATCGTGGGTATCTTCTCTGTAGCCTTACCCTTGTTATTAATAAGGATGGCCTTTAACCATTAAAGTTGTCCTTTTTGGCCATGATTGTAATCATGATCTTTTCCCTCGAGATGTACAGACATGCACTGAATCATCTCCAACTGACAACTCATAATGTTACATCTTCCCGCTTCTTGAGATTCTTAGAGTCTCAAGTCCTTAACCGTCCTATCAATTATGGAATCTCACAGACTCTTTCATGACCGTCAAATTGCTTCTACGTGTCACCCTCAGATTTTGCTATTTTTTTGGTGTAAACAATATGGTAAAGTAATTTGTGCACTAATATGTCTTTGATAAATAGTCCAAACCACTTGAGTCAATTTTTTCTTCATATTTTCTTATATTGGTATGACTTATTAACGCCCCTTACTTCCACTTAGGTTTTTAGTAAGCATACTTTACTTAGCTGTCTAACATTTGGTATAGACCGTGGGTTAACGGTTGATGATTTTGCATCATAGCATGCGATATATTTGGGTTTATCAGAGTAGCCAAATTAAAAGAAATAAAAATTAGTGTCTATTAGTTATTTGTGACAATGTTAGGTTGCTTTTTTGTATACTCTCCAATTAACTTCTCCCCTGAGGGTGAAAACTCACAGAATGAACTCTTATTGTTCTTCGAGCAACACTCTCTCTCCAGGGGGCGGCTTAAGGTCGTGTTAGGCCTTAAGTAGTAATATAAAATGAGATTTTTTTTTAATATTAAAAATTTTTATTTTAAATTTTTTTATGTATGTGTGAGATGAATGATGTGTTAAAGTACAGAGAGAATGAGAGGGAGGGTCTATTCTAGTGTTACTAATAGAGAAAGGTCTTACCTTTTTTTTTTTTTTTTTTCTTCTTTTTGGCAAGTGTTTTTCTTTTTTTTTTTACCGACGGAGAGAGAGAGAGAGGGGGAGAGAGAGAGAGGGTTTAATTCTAGCTTTGGTTTCTTTTTTTTTTTTAGGTAGAAAGAGAGGGAATATGTGGTTGAGAAAAGATGTAGTAAATATAAATCAAATTTTAAGTAGTTTTTTTTTTTTTTGGGGGGGGGGGGCGGCTTTTTGGAGGCCGGTTTATAATTGTGGACTTTTTTGTTAATAAGGGTGTCCATTTTGGGGCTTAAAGGACAATTAAAGGTATAAAGACTAATTTTTCCTTAATGATATAAATAACTATATTATAAAAATGGACCATAATAGTAATAACAACATAATAACAGTAACAACGACAAAATAACAATAACAATAACAATAACAACAACAATCACTATCACATTAATATGATCATAGTAACAACAATGCCCGTGTGGGTGGGGTATAAGGGTCAATGACTAGGAAGGGAGGTCCTATGGAAGGTGACAGGGCTGGAGCATAGAGTGATAGTGGACTTAGACAACCACACGATCACATTAACCATCACAGCCACTATCAAAATTCTACAAAATTATGGAACCAAACTGTAACAACCACAATAGCTATCAAAACTAGACAATCTTACGATTACCATAACATCCACAATGACAGTGACAAATATAGTGAATTTCGTTGTCATTGTCCAAATTTCAAGGTGCAAATTTTGTTGTCGTGGAATTTTGCTTGTTAAGTTTCTAATGCATTTCATCGAATACCATTTTGGGAATTTCATTGCATATTTCTTCGATATCAAAATCTCTGAGTCGAACAAAAAGGTCAACACAATGGCCTACTAATCTCTATGCTAGTACACTTTGATTTTCTTTTGGGCTCGTTTGATTGCTATATTAGAAATAGATGGATTGAATAAATGAATCCAGTCTAATACAATATTGATGGACAAAAAATAAGATTAAATTGGGTATTCAAATAATACATAATTTTATCTACTGTTTGACAATATACAACATAAGCGTTGGATAGTAATTATTTAGTCCAAACCACTATTTGGTTAGGGAATTATTTATTCATATTAATGTTGAATTAACAAAACCCTCATTTAGTATTTATTACATTGATGACAGCTTAGTTTTATCAATTGTGGGTTTATAATAGTAAATGTGTACAATAATACATTTGAGTTGAGTTTTAATATCACCTCTCTAGGTGGTATTAATACCTCCCTAATATAGGTCTATGGTACAAAAAATATGTGATAAATATACGCTTTTGAAATAAATATGGAATTAAATTTTTCTACCAAATAAAATATTAGACCCGATTAAATATATAATAGTACAATCAAATATTTAATCCACTCATAATAAATCTACCAAACGAGCTCTTTATGAATTTCGGTGATGTCCTAAGAACAACTTTGCACTAATTAGAATGTCTAACATTTGTTGAGTTGTATATTTCTGTTGTCCCATTGTTCCAATCTGCACATGACATGTGGAGACAAAAATGAAATTGGAAACTCCTCTGATCACTTGCTATACTTTGCATAATTGTGTAGTAGGGTAAATTTGGAAAACTCAAAAAGTCGATTAGGTTCCCAGAGATTCTGGACCTAGCCCCATGTATGAGTGGGATAAGTGACAATTCCCCCAATTTACCGACTTTATGGAGTGGTAGTTCACTTGGATGTCATGAACGCTGCGTTTTCTAGTCACTATGTGTGCTATGTTATGAATATTCAAAACAAAGGGTTCAAGATTGATAATAGTAGAGTATGTTCTATTGCAGATCTACGAATTCAACTTCGACTGGAAGAGAGAGAGAGAGAGAGAGAGAGAGAGAGAGAGAGAGAGAGAGTGTGTGTGTGTGTTAGGGCTGCTGAGAAAAAAATTGGATTCGCCAAAGCTGCTTTGTGTGTGTGTGTGAGAGAGAGGCGTATACCTTGGAGGACATACTAGAAAATAAGAAAATAAAATAAATTATTGGATCTAATTACAAAAAAATAAATAACATGTGTCCTTAATAACCCAAAAAAATTGTGTTTGGATATATTAACAAAAAAGATCCTTGTATTATATTTGGTTTTAATTTTTACTTTTTTTTTAACTTTTGAATTTTAGGTTTTTAATATTATGGGTTGGATCATGGCCCCGACAAATCCTTCAAAAATTAAAGGGAATTTAGAAGCCGGTACAAAAATTTGGATTTAATTGAGTTAAACTACATTAAGGAAACTTATTTGACCCTAAGTGCATTTTCTTTTGAAAAAAAAAAAAGACTAAAAAGTCATTTATTACTCCATTATTCTCTCTCTCTCACCATTACTCTCTCACTCCCTCTTTCTTATTTTCTCTTTATCTATCTTTTTCTCTCACGTTGATAATTTATTTTTTTTCCAATATGTAAAGATTTGATTTAATTTTTTCATCTCTCTCCCCTATTTTTTTGTCTTTCTCTCTCTCTCCCCTTATTTTCTCTCACAGTTACTATTTCCCTCCTTATGTCAACATTAGAACAACACAATTACACCAATCAGTTATAATTACTATATTTTGCACAAAACAGTTACTCATGCGTTATAATAAACTAAACAGTTATAACCACCCTGAAAACCCATCAATTAAATCATTATGTCCAAACTAATTATAATTGTTTTTAGACACAACTACCCTTTGAAATCAAGAAGGGCTACCTAGAAGAGGAACCAAACTATCCCTTCCTCGCTATTGTTGATTTTTGTGATATTGTTTGGTCCTATTTTCTTTCCAATTTTATCCTCCGTTGGATTGTTAGTTCTGTTGAGACTACAATTTTCCTATCGTCATGGTCAAATCAAACATGTTTAATTTCATTTAGCAGTAATGCTAGACTGACCAAATTTGAAGCCCAAATGACATGACAACTAAATATTTAGAGTTTTTATTAGGACCCATATGACATGACACCAATGAAAAAAGTCCAAGTCAACTGCCATGTCATTTTGACTCTAAATTTAGTCCCAAAATTTGGTCAGTATAGCATTACTCTTCATTTAGTTCAGGATATTGAGTAATGTGCTTGTAGTTTGGGATATTACGTCACATGAGATCCTTCATTTTTACCAAAAAAAAAATAAAAGAGAAAATGTTCATGGTGCTTTGTCCTCTATTAATTGGCCTTCTTTTATTTTTAATTGGTATTTCATTACTTACATATCATCGTTTTCTGTTTGGTCAGTGCTTTGTATGGCTTGCTTTTGTATAATGCATTATGCAATCAATAAAATTGGGATTTTGTCCTATTTTTTGTGGATTTTAGGTGTGTTTTGGGTTGGTTATTTGTGAATTTTGTGGTCAGCATTGGGTTGGTGCTTAGGAGATCTCAAACCAAGAAGATATTGTGAGTAGTCTTGAACAATTTTAAAAAAAGTTAGTGTGATGGTGTGATTGTTATTGTGATCGTGTGGTTGTTATTGTGATCGAGTGATTGTCAAGTTCACGTTATCGTCTAGTTCAGTAGAATTTTAATAGTGATTATGGTTGTTTACTGTGATTGTGTGATTATCTAGTTAACATTATTGTTTGGTTCTATAGAATTTTGACGGTGATTGTGATTGTTATTGTGATCGTGTTGCGGTCTAGTCCATCAACACTCAATGCTTTAACTCTGCCACCTTTTACAGCACCTCTATTCCCAACCATTACCCCTTACATGCCACTCATACAGGACTTTGTTGTTACTGTGACAGTGACTGTAACTATGTTATTGTTATTATTACTGTTAAGTCCATTTTCGTAATATAGTTTTTATGTCATTACGGGTGAATTAATTTTTATGTCTTTAATTGTCCTTTATGCTCTAAAAAATAACGCACATGTCTTTATTGACCTAAACGACCTCCAATAAAACCTCTTAAATTTTTTTTGGGCTAACAATATACCTAAAATTATACTACTTCAAAAAATGTGGGACCTAAAATTCAAGTTTTATTAGATGAAAATTAGGGTTGTGTTCTCCTGAATCGATTTATAATGGCTTGGGTCCTTCAAGAAAATCTATTTGGTGATAAGTCCATTTTTCATCTTACTAATAAGTACTTAAGTCCAGTATTTTTTTAAATTTTAAAAATACCCTTCCTTGAAAAGTAGGTTAAATTAATTTCCTATGTTGGAAAATGTTATCCCTTAATTCAATGTCAATTAAAATATGTCAATAAAATTTCCATCATAAATTTAAAATTCAAATTCTTAGTTCTCTCTCTCTCACACAAATATTCATTTACAAAAAGAAATCACAATTCTTACAAGAAAAACTTCAAATTCTAGACAAATAATTAGAATGATGCATCACAATCAATACACAATTATACAAACATTTTTCTTGCTCTTTATTATCATCTTCTTCCCAAACAATAAAAAAGGAAATCCAAAACACAAACAAACTGAAATTAAGTAAATTATCAGTAATATCATAAGCTCATACCAATGGTAACGACGACAAATGCGCTGGCTGGAACTACAATCGAAGCGATCTCCATCATTGGAATGACAGGACCTTGAGCTTGGGATTGTTGATAAACTCTCCGCCTCGAACTTCCTGGCGAATAAGAAGTAGCTCTGACAGTCAAGTTTTTGAATTGCAAACATTTTCTTCTACAGATATGTCAATTTTGTGGGTAATAGATGATAATCTCTAGTCTTTGTTGTTAATTTTTTATTTTTTTTTAATTTGTGGTATTTTTCGTGGGGGTTGATTTGTTAAATTGATTGTTTCATATTATTATTTGTTTTTACTATGTTACTATTTTTGTTGAATATGTCATGCTACTATTATTTTGAGTATGTTACTGTTTTTGTTGAGCATGTTACTACTATTATTTTCCTAAATATTAAAATTCAATGTTACTATTTTTTTTTTGAATATTACTATTTTTTGTATTTGAATGGTACTATTTTTTTTGTTTGAATTTGAGAGAGATAATTATTGTTAATCATGTTACTGTTTTTGTTAATCATATTACTATTTTTGTTGAACTTGTTACTTTTTAATGTAATTTTTGTTATGTAACTTATATACTATGAATGTTTATCGATATAATAATGTTTGATAAAAAAAGTGGATATTTATTTTGATATATTTTAATTTTAATCAAAATATTAATAATTTGTGGTCTTATTATTAAAATTGTTATAATGTATGCTTTATTTTTAATATATTATAACTCTATTATTATTTAATCAGGCCCAGTTAATGTTAATGTTAGGTCAAGGTCACACACACACACACACACATACATACGGGCGGCTGGGGGGGGAGAGAGAGAGTTTAAGCATATTTTTTGAAGTGGCAAGTGGTCGCCAACAATGGGGACTCAACAGTCTACTGATTTTTATCTTGTGCTTCTTCCCATGGTGAATTTTTCAGCGATCCCACCCAAACAAATTGAATAAATAGGAAAAAGGAAAATGAATTTTATTATTATTGGCTTATGGTTTGTGACATGTAGTTATATACTGTCCAATAAATTTATAATATGTCACGTGTAAACTAAATTTGAGGTCTAGCACATGGAATTTTTTTTAATAATTAGAGCTTTCGTACAGTATTAAATAACCATCTACTCAAAAAAATTAAATTGTTTGAGTGGGTGTAATTTAAATATTTGTACTTCAACATAATATTTTATTAGGTCATGTCAACTGCCACAATATTAAATCAGCTTATTATATCTCAATAATGTTGATTTAAGTAAAATACATGCATGTATACTTACACGTACTCTTCAAATTTTGAATAAACAAAGTATGGGCCTTGCAATAAAGCTGTTGATGGTTACTATATTCTTTAGGCAGAAAGATGGTGTCTTTAGGCTTGTATTAGAGAACAGAAAGCCGATTACTTTTGCTAACATTTGCAACTGGTGTGAAAACTTATTATTTTAGTTATTTCTCACCAAAAGCTTCACTAGGTTTTGTTTGGAAAGGCTACCTACTGCGTATACCATGATTCAATAAAAAGTGTTCAATATTAAATGCCATATTTTTAAACTCCACCCACTCAAGGAACTCAATAAGATATGTAGGGAGAAGTTTTGTCTTTGCTAAGGAAGCAAAAGCCTACAATTGAGTGGGCATACTAATATTAATTTACATAAGTAAAAATCAGTTAGTTTTTGCCCAACAACAACATTGATTCTGTTGTTTGGCTAGCCGGAAAACATGCGAGCTCAGTAGCCTTAAGACAGCCTTGGATGTCCTCCAATATGTTTGGGGCTTGGCTTGTTGATTTTCTTGGCTATTGCGACTTTAATATGATATTGGATAAAGTATAATTGAAAAAGGAAAATGCTATTTGAACCTAAAAATCTGACATAATTTGCTGACCTAACGACGTGACTTCACTGGAACTATTGGATTAACACCAAGTTCCAATGTTTGATGGAGCCCACAGTCAATCCAAAAGTCAGAATAAATTAGGTCAGCAAATTAGATCAATAAATTAGGTCCTAATAGCATTGCTCATTGAAAAATTATGTGTTAGTACAATCTCCCGATTTATTAAGACTTCCAGTATAAGCACTGAACCTTTAAGGCTCTAAGGACATGTGTTTGTAACAAATGAGGTGTGTGGTCTCAAGTTGTTACTTTTAAACTTTTTAATAATAAGAATACCTTTATCTTTGTTGCTTAGAATAACCTTATCTTAATTATTATATTTATGAGTCTCCTTTGGAGAGAGATACATATAGATTGCTTGACCTCTAAAGTGTGTAAATAATAAATGAGTTCCAAGCGCAAGAATATATCATTTAGTAGCTCGGTTGATTACCGAGGTCGTCTTCTCAGGAAAAATCAGTTGCAACTCAAATGATGACGAGTAAAATGAAAAATAAAATCTTTGAATTTTGAAAGTGTTTAGGAAATCAATGAACTAAGAAACAATATTTGAAATAAATTGGACAATCTTTAATGCTCATGTCACTGCAAATAGGAAGTTTGACCTAATTTATAACTTACTCAAGATTGTAATGAAATGCCCTTGAATGGAAAATATTTAACTTAGAATCAAGAAAACAACAAATGTGTATTTAAATTAATTGAATCAATTGGTGAAAGAATTACAGTCATATTGATTGCAGTAATTCCAAGAATTATCCGTGTCAAACCTAATTATCTATGGATAAGAAAAGAAATATACATATCAACCATGTTTCCCAAATCAAATTGTTCAATCAATAAAATTACTTTAACATGGTAAATCCTAGTTAGGTCAAACTAACTATTCACGGATGAGGATTCCTTATCCGATCATATCGGAAATTGACTACTCACTCATTGCAAAAGTAAAACTAGAAGCAATTATTGAAGACATAATCACAAACAAAATAGAAACTGACTTGAATTGAAATCAACAAAATACCTTGAATTGAAATTGAAATTGCAAACAATTACAATAAGTAGAATCAACGTATTCCTTCTTGCTGGAATCAAAAGACTAAAAAAATAATAATACTTTGGAAATATAGAGAACAATAAGCAAAGAACATGTAGAAAACCTGAAGAACAAAACCCTAGTTTCTAAGGTTGGAGAAGAAAAGAAACAGGTAAAGAATAATAAAAGATTGACTGATGCTTTCTCCCTTGCTTAGCCTTGATATTTATAGGAAATATTGGCTGATTTGCCTTTTATTTTTCCATCAATAGGATGACTTAAAAGACCCCAACCGATTTCCTTCCAAAAGAGTTCTTTTCGGCATCAAACGCTAATGAACCAATAGGAAGCAGGTTCAAACCTACCAGCAGCAAAGTTAGTGTTTTATATGAACTGGTAGCTCTTTAGAGCTACTGATGCAACTGCTCTCTATTTTGAACCTACTGGTAGGAGAGTAATAATCTACCGGTAACAAAATTTCTATTTTGCTATAACTGGTAGAACTTCACAGCTCCAATAGAACCTCTATCTGCTGCCTGATGAATCAATAGATCCAGTCTTTTTTTGAATTTATATTGTAATGCTGCTGGTTCAAATCTTAGCTCACCTAGCTCATTACCAAAGTCTTCCAAAGTATAAAATCAATGTAAAACCCTTGTCTTCACATTAATTCACCTGCAACCACCAAGATTTCCTAGAAAACAACAAACTAAATTAAATCAAGATAAATAGATAACAAACAAAGATAAGATGAATGATATGAGACATAAAATATGCAATATTATACACTCATCATACCCCCCAACTTAGGCTTTGCTAGTGCTTTAGCAAACTAGAAATAAAACAAAAATAAAAATCCTTACATTACACTTATATATTTCAAAGCATAATCCAAATAATCAACATCATAAATTGAAATGCATATGCTCAAAGAACCCAAGACACACATTGCAATCAAGAAAACTTAATATATATTTGTATTTTGCTTTTGGGTACAAAACCAAATTGTAATAGCCTCCCTAAATCCTAAGGTTCTTCTACTTAGGCTATTACTACCCAAAAAGATATCCTAAACTACTAAAACCCAAATACTTTCCTAAAAACAAGAAAATCAAAAGAAAATCCTAAAATTAGGATCCTATGGTCAATTGTCACTCTGAATCAGAAGAACCATCCTCCTTATCCTCATCTCCATCATCATCCCCAGAAGTGTTCCCCATTACTACTCTCCTCAGCCATACTAAGCGGTATAGCAACAATGGGCCACGATCCTACTGAGACTGTAGTAGGATATGCAGATGTAGGTGCTAGAGCCATCCTTGGAGGTGTCTTTCCTGGTATCAAAACCTCAAACATCCTCCTACAACTCTAAAGCAGTCATCCATCTTCTGCTCTAACCTACTATGTGAATGTTTCACCACCCGCATATCACTCTCAATACCTCCTAGCCTCTCCTCCAACTTACTTACTCTCTGATGCACTGTAGCACGAGAGGTATGAGTTGTCTCAATAGCAGAGGTAGTAGCAGTAGTAGTAGGCTTAGACTTCCTCCCATAACCACCAACCTTAGACATTGTCGAGCTTTTCCTCTCTCCACAGTTGCTAATAGGTCCAAGCTCAGGAGGGAAAAGCTGGTCTGATGCTGTCTTCCTTACCCTAGCACTATGACAAAGCTTCGTTACCATATTACCAAAGGGCATGTTCCCCTTCGGCTTCCTCGTAGTGGAGTAGTCTCTCAATGCACCCCATATAATCAAGGCTTTGTCAATCCTCAACCTTACCATGATCTCAAACAACAACACAATCTTAGCCATCCCAGGCTTTTTCTCAGACCCCTTAGGGTAGACATTGTATTTGAGGATCTTGTTCATCAACGAGTGCTCGGCTTCTAAGTTCCCACGCATAAAAGTGCCCCTGAACTACTCGGGCCTATCATATATCTCCTTAACATGCTTAGAAGGTTCCTTCGCTGCAAACTCCGCATGTAGGTAATCAATCCCAAAAGTAGGTTTTGACCTACCAATTCATCCTAACAAAAATCCTAAAATTTCTAATTTTTCCCTTTCTTCAAATTAAAAACTAGACTAATAATCTAAATCCTAAGATTAAAAAATGTACCCATTAAATCCTTTGATCATATTTCATATGTGGCCCAAAATTCTCAAAGCATATGCAATGCATTTCATTCCCAAAAAACATATACAACGCAAATGATGAATTTTAAGCATAATAAAATATTCTAACAAAAAAAAATTAAATGTAAAACACATAACCACTTTCATAGGTAATCATGAATACATTTAGCCTATGCACTAAGTTGTTAAACCCCTATGTTACTCCTAGTGGTCGAGTTTTGTTTGGTGAAAATTTTTGAAAAACATACCTACAAACTTCATTTGACCCATCTAGAAACATTATTATTCCTTAATTACTAAGAAACTAAAGGCATATCACATCTACTCCAATTAATGCACAGAAAACTCCATTACAAGATTAAATGTTACATAAGGGTATTCACAATTATGTTAATATCCAAAACTCGTGTGTGTGTGTGTGTGTGATATGTATCTGCAATTTAAGACATTTATCAAACAAAATTCAAATCTCTAGCAGCTATCCAATGCTAGTTTCAATGCCAATCTCACCAAGGTTCCCATTTTCATAAAAGAAGATCTCTGCCTATAGTGACTATTCACTTATAAGTTATATGTGAGGATCGAATTTATGCAGACAAAAATAAAGTATACTCATAAATGTATTTAGAATAAAGAGCATCAATCAAATGAAACAACCTTGATATAATCTCATGAAAGAATGTACAGAGACATTGAAGCGATGCAATTGGTATATCCCCTATTCAATAAAGCATACACACTCATCCAGCCTCTCTAAAATCAGATAGGACTTTTTCTGGTTGTAATGTGGTTTCGGTTAAAGGTGTAAGAAACAAAGGTTAATAATGATTCAAAAGAATTTATCCCATGGAGATATTATTTATTCAACACTTGCATTCTTCTTTTGTCAAAACATAACAAACATATATCCTTCATTCTCTTCCTTTAAACAGCCTTTGGCTTTTTATACTTTTCAACTCTTTTTTTTCTTTTGAGCATCTCTTTTCTCTTTTATTCTTTCTTCTTCTTCTTTCTTTTTCCTTTTATGGTCGAGTATTCTACCAATAATTCCCAAATATATAGCAAGTACATAGCAAATCCTGGGATAACCAAGGTAGGGCATACATCTTTTATGTTCGGTCTAGTTATTAATTGGAAAAGAAATGAAAATACATTAAAGCTCAATCACGGTTTCTAAGGACAATGAAAAGAAGGGATAGGCTTAAAGCTCAAATAAATTTCAAAAACTACCTTAAATCATTTCTCAGAAAGCATGGAAGGGTGTTAATTTTTAGGATATAACCAACTAATCACTCATACGCTTCTAACTAAAGCAAAATAATGAGATTATTGAATGGAATTGAATAAAAACGAATATTCTTGAGTAAATGTATTCTAATCCTCCAAAAAAAATGATAGGCACAAAACTTAAAGATCTATACATGTATCTCCACTATAGATGTCATGCTTTTTTAAATATAAACCTTATTCAATAAATCACAAAAATTAATATGCTCATGGTGGACATAGTTTGGAGATTCAAATACAATATAAGTATGATACTCAAACATAGAATAAAATCGTATACAGTACTTATGTGCAATCAATTTGAGTTTCAACTAGCAAATCTAAACTTCACAGCAATACGAAACAACAGAATTCAAATAGACATTTTTTTTAATTTTCTAATTTTTTAAAATTTTTAAATTTTCAATGGTGTAACCCTCACCCCTCAACTTAAGTTGTGAATTGTCCTCAATGCAAAAGAAGTAATGCAATGAAAGTTTTGAAAAAGATAAGGAAAGAAAAACACATGGGGAAAAACTCCTAACTAAAATAACTAACTGCAAAACAAAGAAGATAAATTAACATAATCATAAAAATAAATAAAGAAATAAAAAAAAACTACCTAAAACTACTATGTACAAAGATTTTTTTTTTATTTTTTATAGAGGGATTATTCGGGCTCCAATTGCCCATTGCCCAACTCCCATCGGGACTTGGTTCCTTCCACAAACTTTTTCTTCTTTATCCTTTTCTCAAATTCACACCACTCTTACAAAGAATTTAACAAATTAGTAGAAAACAAAGACTTAACTAAACAAGCTTGCAAAGGACCCGAACAAATAGATTTATTAAATGTTGCTCTATAGTCTCTTCCACTTCCTCCACTTCACAAAATTCTCCCTTACCACCTAGCTGCTTAACCACATGAAAAATGTTAAATTCAGCAGTCATATTTCCAAATAAACATTTCATGACACCACTCTGACAGTTTATTAATGCATTTGATGTGACTAAGAACGACTGCCCTAAAATTATTGGAATCTACACAAAAGGGTTAGCAATAGGTGTTGTATCAAGAACTATGAAGTCATTAGGGAAGTAGAACCAATCCCTCTTAGCATCTTTACACTCCGGTCTACAAGTTGGAGAGTAATCAATGTAGGCTTCAACTCTCCCAAGCTTAGCTGTTTGTATACCGAGAAGAGTAGGGGATTGATACTCGCACCCAAGTCTAGTAGTGTTTGCTCCGCCCCACTGTCTCCAATGGCAATAGAAATTATGGGATAACCAGGATCTTTTTACTTGGGTAGATTATTGATTTGTAGGATAGAACTTACCTACTCTGTCAAGAATGCTTTCTTCTGAACATTTAATTTCCTTTTGATAGTGCAAAGGTCCTTCAAAAGCTTCGCATATGATGACACCTATCAAATAACATGAAGTAAAGGAATATTAATTTTTTCCTGCTTAAACAAATCAAGAATTTCAGTATTCTTAGTTTGTTTAGCAGAAATTTTCAATCTATGAGGGTAGGGTGCAGGAATAGGACATGTAATTTCATAAGACTTAATAACCTTTGGCAGCTCAAGTGTCTCACTATCCCTAGAGGTACCTTGAGTCTCTTTTTCTATAGGTTTGGAGACTTTAGGCATAATGGTTTTGTCAACCTCCTTTCCAGTCCTAAGGGTAGTGATAGACTTGAGTTGTTCTTCAGTGCTTTTAGTGGCATTAGAAGCATCGATACCATAATTACCTTTTGGATTCTCTTAGGGTTGTTCTGAGATCTTTCATTTTTCCTGTTGAAACACAACCTATCGTATTGGTCAACCTGGTCATCTGAGCTCTAATGTCATTGAAAGCTTGGACATTTTGCTTGTTAATAGTGGTATGACTTTGGATAAACTGATGCATCATGTCCTCTAAATTTCTTTTATGTTGGGGCTGGTAAGGAAGTACATTGGGTTGTCCTTGGGGACCAAACCCTTGAGATACATGCATAGGGGGCTGAGTACTTGTAGATGATCTAGGACTAGACATTGGTTGATTAACAGGAGAGGCATAAGACATGGGGGCAGAAGGTGCAATTGAGGTATCATTTCTCCAACTGAAGATAGGGTGACTATGTCATCCTTGATTATATGTATCTAGTAAGGAGAAAATTACTGCCTTGGTTGATTAAAGGCATTCACTTGCTCATGGAACACTTCCTTAAAAGCTAGTATGTTCAGGTACTCCTTAAAAAAATGCTCAACTAACTCAAAAATAGTGCAAGGCTCCTCCACTGAAGGCACGCTGACCACCTCATTTACTTTCCTAACCTCTAGGTTCTCCATTTTCCTAGAAAAATGCACAATATTGGCTAGTAACTCATCTAGATCTCTCAAAATATATTTGCCACCCTCTGTGGATTGGGATGCAGTAAATTGCTTTGATCTTTTGGTAGAGTTTGTGATATCCCAAAATTGGGCATTTTTTGCTAAACTCTCATAGTAATGTACAGTTTCCTCGGGCTCTTTTTTCTAAAACTCTCCATTACACTTCATGTCAATGAACTGATGGTGTGCAGGGGTAATTCCTTTGTAGAAAAAACTAACCAGTTGCCACAATTCAAAGCCATGATGTGGAACAACATTTAAGAGATCCTTAAATCTTTCATAGCATTCATAAAACTGCTCATTAGATTTTTTAGAAAAATTTTGAAGTTGTTTTTCAAAATTGTAGTTCTAAGAGTTGGGAAAAAAATTCAAGAACTATTTTAGCAAATTAGCCCATGTAGCAATAGTTCGAGGCTTCAAAGAGTTCAGCCAAGCACTTACTTAAACTCTTTGCTATGGATATAGGGGTTTCTCCTATCCATACCATGGAATTGAGGAAGTAGCTAGAGCATTTCAGATTTTATAATAAATTTTGTGCCTGCACCAGAAGATGGATGCTAGATGGTGTAGAGGCTCACGTGGGTTGGAGATATTCCCTCATTGTTCTCACAGGAGGAGCAACTAGGGGTTTATATCCATAATTTCCTTGATTAATGGGAGGAACGATCGGAAAGTTATTTCCTCTATTCTTCTCATTCTGTGGATCCTTGTTATATACTCCCTCCATATTTAAATTTTGTGTGGGGTCAAATCTAACAAGTCTGTTGTGTGTAGTGTTTCGTGTCCACATGCAAATCTAAAAATAACTAAAAACAAAAGAGTAGAACTTCAAAAGTAAAATATAGCGGAGAAACATACAAGAGCATGTGATGAAAATCACAAGATTTACCTTACCGTTTGTCCAAATCACCTTCAAGTTGGCTTCATCTTTTTCGGCAACAGCGTAAAAAATGTTTGACTTGTAAAGTCGGTAAATAATAAAATGGGTTCCCAAGCGCAAGAATATGTCATTTAGTAACTTGGTCGATTACTAAGGTCATCTCCTCAGGAAAAACGGTGAGTATGCTTATGACGATGAGTAAAAAGAAAAATAAAATCCTTGAATTTTGAAAGGGTTTGGGAAATCAATGACCTAAGAATCAATATTTTATAGAAAAATGACAATCTTCAAAGCATACTCACCGCAAGATTGTAATCAAACGCCCTTGAATGAAAAATATTCAACTTAGAATCAAGAAAACAACAAATGTGTATTTAAATTAATTGAATTAATTGGTGAAAAAATTATAATTAAGTTGATTGCAATAATTCCAATAATTATTCGTGCCAAACCTAAATGTCTATGGATAAGTAAAGAGATATACATATCAACCATGTTTCAAAAATCAATTATTCAATCAATAAAATAACTTTAACATTGTAAACCCTAGTTAGTTCAAACTACCTATTCACGAACAAGTTTATGACAAAAAATCGTTAGCAATCTGGATGTTGTCTACTTGAAGGACCATATAGAAACATATTCAATACTTTAGGGACTAAAATGATGCAATTGAAACATTGGGGACCAAAATAAGACAACCCCATACTTTGGGGACTTCTAGTGCAATTAAACCTTAGAATTATAAAGAACAATAACCAAAGAACATGTAGAAAACCTAAAGAACAAAACTCTAGCTTCTAAGGATGGAGAAGAAAAGAAACAGGAAAAAAATAAAAAAAAATTGATCAATGCTTTCTCCCATGCTTAGCCTTGGTATTTGTAGGAAATATTGGCAGATTTTTCCTTTATTTTTCCTCCAATAGGATGGTTTAAAAAACCCCAGCCGATTTCTTTCCAAAAGAGTTCTTGCTGGCATAAAATGTTGATGAACTGGTAGGAAGCAGGTCCCGACCTACCGATAGCAAAGTTACTATTTCACATGAACTGGTAGCTCTTCGCAGGTACTGGTACAACTACTCTCTATTTTGAATGTACCGGTAGGAGAGTAATAACCTACTAGTGGCAAAGTTTCTGTTTTACTTTAACCGATAGAACTTCACAGCTATCAGTAGAACCTCTATCTACTGCCTGATGAACCAGTAGGAAACCTACCAATAGAACCAGCATTTTTTTGAATTTCCACTGTAATGCTCTTGGTTTAACTCGTGGCTCCCCTAGCTTATTACCAAAGTCTTCCAAAGCATAAAAATCAATGTAAAATTGTTTTTTTTTTACATTAATTCACCTATAAACATAAAGATTTCCTATAAAACATAAAACTAAACTAAAGCAAGATAAATAGATAACAAACAAAGTTAAGATGAATGATATGAGACATAAAGTATGCAATATTATACACCTATTACAGATCTTCTCTTACGATTATACATGCGGGATCACTAAACGCAACTTAGAGGAGGGTTAATAGGTTAATTCAATTTATGGATCGAACAAACACCAATTATAAACAGAATCTACCACAATTATAAAATTCAAAGATTGATTGGTCAATTAGCCATTTGAAGCTCCTTTTTAACAATCCATGAAAATCGTCAATTGAGTAGATGCAAATATATGTCAATAGATTAACCAACACTCTAATTCACCACAACAACAATCCCAGCAAAGCCAATCGTTGACAAAATCTTCTTCAATGAATTGAAAAATAAACAAACATTCATTCAAACACTTGGTGTGCATGTTTGCAATACAAGTATACATGCAAAAATTAAAGCAATAAAGAACATGAAAAACAATTTGCCTACGTAGAAACCCAACCGGAAAAAACCATGGAACCTCTCAGGGTTCATTTAGCTCAATCCATTATCTGAAAATCAAATTACACTTACTCGACTCTTATAACTCAACCAATACTATGCTTAGGTGTGCATTTCCACTACAATTCTCTCATTAAGATTCCCCTTAAAGCTATGAGTAGCTTCACATGAACTGCTCCCCCACACTGGATGATTTAAAAAAATGATCTTCTCTCCTAATATCCTTGGGATGCACATTTCTTGTAGAACTCCAAACAAGATCTTCTTCTCCAATGTGTGAGGTTGAATAGAAGAATCAAGATGGATGGCCTTTGGAGATTTAGGGATACAGGGTTGTTCGAAGATATCCTCGGTTTAGAAGGCTAGAAATTAGACCACAAAAGAGATACACAAAAGGCTTACCCTTTGTATAGATCCAAAATCAGGTCAGTCTTAGGGTCCAAGTAAACCAAAATTTCCAATAACCACTTGAGCAATGGGTGATGGTCATAAGGTGGTTGTCACTAGAATAGAAAAATGGTTCAAATCAGATTTGGAATTCAAAGACTACTAGAGCGGCTTGAGAGCAACCTTTATTACCCAACTCATCAGCCTTTCCCAAATTTATCCTTAAGTGCTTCAAAGACCTCCCTAGCTGAAGGAAAGCGAGTAGAAGACTATCCCACTAGTTTTAAAACTAAAACCAAAGTAAAAACTAATCTTCTTGAGCACTAAAGGGTATTGCTCAAATAGGATCCAATGCATGACTTATTCATTGTTTTCAAACTCAGTTAGTGTTTAGAATTTTTTTTTTCTTGAAAACCTAAGAGTCATTCATGATTTTAACAATTCCATTTTCATAATCCTAGTCATCCTTAATCTAAAATTAAACCAGGGTTCTTAGGTCTATAGGTCATTACCTTTGTCTTAAGCTTGAAGGTGCATCGGGGAACTCTTGACAAGGATTTATAGCTTGAACTCCTCCCTTCCTTGATGTTTACATATCTTGATCTTTGAAGCATCGTGACCATAAAATTAAGTTGAGATTTACATCAAGACTTCACAAAATTATCCAATTACAAACAATTTTCTAATAAACACTCCTTTTGGCCATTTTATAACAAAATACAATAGTAAGAATTTAAAATTACAAGTCGAAAACCACTAAGAGCAAAACAAATTGTAAAGTAATCCCAACATTCATTATACAAGTCTAACAATTTCAAAACTAAGTACAAAGACAAATTTTAATGCCTTGAAGATCATAGTCTTGCACATCAAATCAATCAATCCATTGTGAAAAATAGCATATATATATATATATGACATAATATAATTACATGCATGGAAATCACCAAGAGAAGCATAGAGCACTTTCATTTTTTACATCATGCAAGTGCATATGTGTAACATTTATAAGAAATGAATATGCTTGAGAAGTTGTAGTTATATCAAAGACAATGCAAAATAAGTTCTCCACCTTAGTTGGTGTTCACACAAGCAAATAACCTGTGTAAATTAACAAAAAAAAAATTGTTCCCAGGCAACTAACCCTTACTTTGTTCCCAAAGTTTATAAATGTACTCCCCCTTACTTTGTTCCTAGGCAACTAACCCTAGCTACCTCAAAATTTCACCTAGTTTATTCCAAAAATTATCCCTTTTTTGTCACGAATTACTAAATGTACAACATTAAAAAGTAAAGTAGAGAAACATGGTATAAATGAAATAACCATACAAGGATAGCCAACATGGAATAAGGAAAGGGACAAACATAACATATAACCTCAAATCTAAAGTAAATATCAAACATAAAGTATAGAGACAAGAATTATGTAAAATAATAGATGAAAACTAAACAAAAGAAAACTAGAATACTTAAGCGTAAGACCATGAATGATGTAAAACACTTAAAAGCTTCCATAAGGTCCTATACTAAGTCTCATAAGGCAAGCAGCTCTTGTGGCCACGTCATCTCCACCATTAGCACCATCATCATCATCTCTCTCTCTTTCTCTCTCTCTCTCTCTCATCATCACATGATTGTGCCTCATGCTCAACATCTACATCAATAGGTAAACTAAGCCCTTCATTTTTTAGCATACACCTGATGCACCTCATCTCCTAGCTAATAGAGCTTTCGTCTCTCTTAATGTCAAAAACTCTTCCATCAGGAGAATCTAGTCGAAAACCTATGAAACTACGCTGCTCGTCCATAATACTCTGATGTGACCTAATGCATCCATAATAGCTATCCACTGAGAAAATGAAGATATAGGAGTAGCCCTAGGTGGTGGTTTATATGAAGTGCTTGCACATGCATAAATATGTGGTGGTGCACTCATCGATAGTCCGGGCTCAGAAGTGGAATAGGTGTCTCAAGCTCCATTTCCTCTTCTTGAGCCTCAATCTTTATGGGATCAAACATGTAACTCGCATTAGCCTCATTTTGTCTTATAGACTCCTTCCCAAGATGTTTTTCCAGTCCATTCCTCTAATCTATATCCAATGTGATAACTCCCTTACCCAAACATATTTAGGTGATCAAGGAACCAAAAGACAAACTATCGCTAACCCTACCTACACTAATCATGTGCCCTCTTTGTAACCCCAAATATCAATGACGACAAGTAAATGTGTACACCCATTCCCACAACATATAAAAGATAGGCTCTAGGGGTAGGAAAAATGGATAGATGGGTCTTCAAGTCAATATTGTAATTGATAATCAAATTTATCATTCGATACTCCCTAATCAAGTCCTTTTGGAACCATTTGGACAGTTCCAACCATCAGGATATAGAGCCCCCGTACAACACCAACACAACCTCACTTAGCTCAGGTAACTCATTGTCTGACCTATTAAGATAGGCATAGTTGGATATTTGGGGGTAAGTATATAGTAGTGGCTAATCAAGTTAGTGGAGAATTCAAAATAAAATATCTAGGACATATGAAGTGAAGTTCTCACTATTAACAATGTGTTCCTAATGTTTGCATAAAACTCCCTAACAATGGTCTCATTTGCTGGCTCTTGAGCCACAAATAGTTGACTCCACCCTCTAAACTCAAAGTTCACAGGAATAGAAGTATTCCATAACCCAGTAAAGTTCACTCAGCGTTCCACCTTTACAGGCGTTGAAGCAAACTACCTTCGGTACAAATCATGTTAATGTGGATCCTAGAATTGATTTCTCTCATTAAATACTTGTACCCGAGCTCGTTTCTAAGCTCTTGGAGGCATTTGCCAAAAAAAAAGATAGTGCATGGGTGCTAAATCAAGTGAAGATCACAGATCTGAAGTTAGATTACACCTAAAATCGCTTTAAAATAAGTTTAAAAGAGTGGGTTGGCCTTGAGTAAGAGAGATATAGGGTTAGGCTCATGTGAGGAGTGAGTGGGAAAAAAGTGAAAATTTGTTTTTAAACTGTCCAGACCAAACTTTTGCACAACTCAAGTTGTGTAAGGATCGTTCAAGCTGTACTTGAAGTAATCCTGTACAACCCCCTATACGAGGCACCAACAACTTTTTAAACCACTAATCCTCTTCCAATCATCCCATTTGAGCCTCAAAAATCATGCATGAATGCATGAACAAATTAAAACCAACTAAATGCACATGCATGGAAAAAATTAGAATCTAAATGAATTGCAATTTTCACATTAAACGCACAAAGTCATTAATTATGAAAATCACACACGTTCATATTATAGCAAATTAATCTTTATTTTATCATCCTCACACATCTCTCTATGGCATATTAATGAATATGGAATTCAATTTTCATGCATCAGAGAGCAATTTCCCTTAAATTTGTTCATTTTTATTTCAAACGTCTTCGAATTTTGTTCAACTCTGATCAATTCATGTGTAACGTGTGTGAAACCAAACTACGATACCATTAGGAATCTCTCTAGGCCAAATTATTAATAAAACTCTACATTAATTTGTAATGCATCATCTAAGTGAATACATAACTAATTAGTAAACTATTCCAAATATTTCTTTCCTTATATTTTTGGGCACTTCCCCTATTTTATATCCCTTCTACTCTTAAAGGTCTCAATTAACATAATTTTGAATTCTATACATTACAAATTATACTTCTAAACATGTGAAGCTCAGCTCTTTGAGCTTTACATGTGAGCAATGTCATTAACTATATAGTACTCTCAACAATTTAAATGCAATTGATACTAGCCATTTTTTTATGCTTCACTTTTTTTTGATTTGGCCTTATTGGGCTCTTTTCTCACAGGTGGCTCTTTGGCTTTTTTTAACAAATTGGGGCTTTACTAATCTTTAGCTATGTGTTCATCTATCACCAACACTTAGAGTCATATAAGGTTATTATTCATTCAAACAAGCAAGACTCCTTAGTATGAAGTTGAATGGTCGGGTGTATACTTGGTTTTATAAATTTTCACAAAGTTTAACACTATCCAGTCAGGCTAGAGTGAAAGAAACTTGATTTAACGATCAAGCACTAAGACTTGTAACCACTAAGTTTTTTATCTCATAATATAACTCACAATAATGAACTCATACTTTGATTTAAAGATGAAAGTGATATAATTCGAATCAAAGTACGCTTACCATGATCTAAAACAAAAAACAATTGAATTTTTTTTCAATTCTTTTGGATTTTTCAAAAAAACCTAAAACATAAAATATGCACAATATGCAGTAAAAATGAAAAATAAATCATTTAGCCATAACTTCTAAAAGAATGTCCAACTAGACATCAAAATATTTTTAAATTTTTTATTTCCATTTTTCATTTTTTAAAATAAATAAACAAAGAAATTGTTTTTATAATGCATGAACTTAGGGTGTTTTATGTAATGCATGACAAATGCACCTAGGTTCACACTCACACCTCACCTAATTCTTAGGTGACTCAACCTCATTTGTAGCACTTAGTGCTTCCAATTTGGTTGAGGTAGTGAGCCTTTCAAGGTCCTTTTTAATCACCCATACTTGTTTTAACTTTCAATCTCTCGAGTTTGCTCGAGGAATGGGTGAATGACTCAATCTCTTTTCTCCGGAAGTTTATAAATTAATTTTAACTTCAAGAGTATAAGGAGTGTTATTTACTCTTTTGAAGGCAAATAATTTCTAGACTTAAACTCGTGACCTATCTATAAGATTGGTAAGATTCATGACTTGATCACTCTGTTGGAACGCGAGTCACAAGATTCATTGATGGCGCTTATAAATCAAATACAAAAAAATATATATTTGTTAACCCTTCAAGTAAGAATTAGGGTGTGACACCATAAAACCAGGGGTCCTTTATCAATCGTTGATCACCCATTAACCTGTGGAAGTACTTGTGATTGTCGCACAACCCGACATCATGCCGATAGCATCCCCTTAACCGGGATCATAACCCATTTACATAATTTATCATTTATCAATCCATGGTCCTTTATACCTCAATTCATAATCATTCATGTCATATATAATCCTTTTGAGCACAAGGAATCGTTGCCCAAGAGTTTGGTAAAACATTTCAAAAATTCAAAGTTTATAGAAAACCTATCGGTAGAAGTTGTGTACTGGACTCCTATTTTTAGAAAATCTATAAAAACCTGTTGGTAGAAGAAGTCCCTATTATACCAGTAGGAAGAGCCTACTGGAATTCTTCTACTGGTAGGAACAGTGATGTTATACCTATAGATAATGCCTACTAGTATTCCTACCGATAGGTGTGCCCAGAATTACCAATTTCATCCGTTTTCGATTTTCAATCCCCTTCATATCAACCCAAAACATGTATAATGAAGTTTTCACATCAAACATAGTTTTTACAAGTTCGATTACAATCATTTTCACATAATTACATGTCCACAATCGAATTACATTAAAGTTTTACAAAACATGGTTTAAAAACCACAAATCGTCTTTCCTGCATCCTTGAGGCCCCGAATGAGAGCCTTCTACCGTGTATAACCTGCACCTGAAATATTTTTCCATAAAAGGTATGCCACGCTCAATAGAGTATCTCCTAAAGAGACTACTCCCCAATCTAGATGTATATGAAATATTATATGTAATTTCAACAAGCCACAAAGCATTCCAATCTAGAATATGCAACTCAATGTCGGAATTCACCATATCATGCCATGATATGAGATGAGACTCACTCATGCCCATCAACCCGAACCCTTAACACATACAAATGTCATGCATGCAAATCTAGGCATTCTAAGCCCCCATCATTGATGTTTCAAATCTAATGATCATTTAAAATCTCTGAGTCTTTCTTGAGGTGGGTATTATTGGACTTACACCAACAGGTACCTAACCGACACGGAATTCATGGACTTTCACCAACGATTCCGTGTACACCGACACACTTTATGGATTAAATCAAGGGAGTGTGTATCCTAATCACTAGGTCTTGCACTTGAGGGACAGTCTAGCCCTTCTTGCTAACCCCGACCTAATTTTCAATGCAAAATATGCAACTCACCCTGACCTTGGCCTAACTTTTCTGAGCCCACACATCATTTACCAAGAGTAGTGTTTGATGACAACCATGCACACAACACCCCCACTTATGCCTAATGCCCATGAATGCAATACCTCCATATTTATGCAATCTAATGCACAATTGCGATACTAATTCAATGTTCAATATGTTATGAGTGTCATATGAACCATTTCAACCACATTTCAACATATTCCATGGCCAATTATATCAAATACATATAATTACCATAAATAATCTTAATGTTAATACATAACCAAGCATATATCAACATTATACATTCAACAATAATTTTCCAAGCATGTTATACATAATTTATGCAAAACACACTTAATTTCACATAGGCATTAAATCAAACACCTTCAAGACATCAAATCATTTAATCACATAAAATGCCTAATTTCATCACATAACTCTAGAAGTTACATTAAGTAGTTTCTACATACCCAATTCAAGATAGAATTTATTCTACCCATTTATAATGCCCATTTCATTTAATCACCCTAGGTTGGAAAAAACTTAGTTAGAATGAAAACCCTACCTCTTGAAGCGTAAACTAATCGTAGGAAGCTTAAAGAACCCGAAACAAGCTCTAATTCAAGCTTTCCCCAAATCTCATTTTTGAAACTTCGGCGAAATCCGTCCTTTTTAGTATGTTTGCATAACCCACGACGAGGAGGTTGACTTTTGCTCTTGATTTGAGTGACAAGAAGAAGTAGATCGTAGAGAGAAGTTTAAAAATCTCTCTTTTTTCCCTCTCTTCCCGCTCCAACGTGAAGACCCAGCTTAAAATGGGGGAGAAAATTAGATTTTCTACCTTATTTATACCCTTTAAATTCTTCATCTACATTTTGTCACATGATCTCCTTTCTCGGGTCTCGATTTTGACCCGAATCAATTCATCCTGATTCAAGCTTAAAATATTTTCATTTCAACTTGCTTTAAATTATTATCTAATTTTAAAATTTTTATTCACGAGTTCGTTTATGAGGTCACCCGACACCCGATCGCTTTGTAAAACGTGAAAAATTCTACTGTCTTAGAATTCGATGAAAATTGACTAAGTAGCTAGTTTCATGAGATGAATCCAGCAGTGAGGTCCATTTCATCATCGAAATTCTAAAAAAAATTGGGTTTTTAACTCGTACTAAAGTGACAAATTACCCTTTTGCCCTTTTTTCATTAAAAATTCAAATTTACCTGGATTTTACATAGGGTTTACCTTTAACGAATTGATCTCATCACACACGAATGAAAACCTGGTGTAGATCAAATAACCGGCTCGACAGACCTCACAATCTTCTACCATATGTCCTTTAATGCCAAAAACTCGAATATAGTGTGGTCTACAATCCTCCAAATTTTCTCTCTTGCTATTTCTCTTTCTCTCTCTCTTTGCCTCTTCTAAATGTGAATGTAGGTATGGCTAAGAGAACCATAAATAGCGAATATATATAGGCTATAGTAGAGACTTAAGGAGAAATAAGGGACAAGCTTCCAATGGGCCTAGAAATCTTATATTCAACTTAGAACAAATATTCTACTATCCATTAATAATAAGTTAGTTCACTAACAATTTATTATTTATCCCTCGACCTTATCTCAAAATTATATTTCGAGCTCCTTGTTATTATATGTTTAATAATTGTTTCACGTTCAAGATTACAAATGTTTGTCAATTAATTAAAATATTGATAATTATATTTAATTGACTTCTTTTTATCATTGAAATCTTACCACAACTTATTTGTCATGTCGGATAATTAAATCCACCTACAAAGTTTGATATGGACAAAACTTATAAACTTCCTCAAGAAACATCATTAACTCATTTAAATACTGGGACATGATTTCTTTTAATAATTAATTTTCACCTTACAAATAAATTCATCTCTCAATTCACCAAGTATGTTGACTCAGATATGTATCTCGCTTTTTGATGAATTAAAGTAACAATCATTATATGCATGTGTCCACTAAATATCTTAGGATTACAATCCAGAATATCTCATGTACATAGGCTGATCAACAAGAATTGACACATCGAACATATCTAGTCCATAAAAAACTCCACATTCTCAATCAAACCCCATAGACAACAAAAATTTAGGAACCATGTGACGCATCAATATTTAATGAAATTTTTTCATGAATAGTATACTAGCCTTCAGCCTCGAATCCCATGAATGAATAGTGGTTTGGTACCCCATAAGGAACCAAAACCCCACTACGAGTATAGAAAACCTTGAACGGCTCGAGGTAAGAATGCATCTAAATACTTTGCAATATAAGTTCGAATGTAATCCAAGTTCATCACACCCTCGCTAGAGATTTACATCATGCTTTTCAAAAAAATCCCCATGTACCATGAACAATAATTCCACAATTCTTAAAACATAGGAAACTTCAATAAATGTACATGAGATCACAAGAGAAACATTATTCGATTGAGCATTAATCAAGATCTAGGGTTTTAAAAACCAAAAATGTACATCAAATATAAGTTAGGTGTTTTTTTTCAATAGAAAAGAATCATGTATAAATCCAAAAACAAGGGTGATTATATAATATATGTATAGGTTTGATTCAAAAATTACATACATAATAGCCCTAACCTCAATGAATATGAAAAGGAAAGAAACACTACCTTAATTCCATGGAAAATTGCTCCTAAGATGTCTGGTGTGATTGTCTATGCATTGATGTCCTCAAGATCTAGCCCAATCTATTCCTTTTTCTTCTTCTCTACAAGACTCTCCTAGGCTACTTAGGGTTGAAAAACATGTATCAAAACTCTAAAACACGCCCATGGGATATTTATAGTGTAAACAATAGAGGAAATACTCAAAAAATGTCAAGGCCAACTTCAGATTAAATTATCACTAGGTCTCAACACTATTAATCTAATGGTCATAATGTATTAAGTCTCCAACCTATGTTCCTAAATTATGTCTCAATAGCATTAGTGAACCGCATTTGGTTATATATGGTTTTTGATCTAATTTTTTATGTTGTTATTCATTTTCCTAGCCTTTTTGATATATATGCATTGGATATATTGCAACTCTTTCTTGATATTGGTTCAATGTTTAATATGCAGTTGTCAATATAGTTATGTCACTGGGACTATATCACCGTACATTTTTCACTATTATTTTGTGTCATGATGCAATTGTTTCTTGATGTCGAATTAATTTTTAATTTGTCACTATGAATTTGTCGATGTGATTTTTTATTATGATGTAAATACATAATTGATATGAGATCAAATTTTAAGTTGCCAATCGAATATGTCACTAGGAATATGCTACTTTCATTTTGTATGTATGATGCAATTGTTTTCTTGATATTGGACCAGTTTTGAATTTGTCACTATATATCGCAATAACTTGTTTTGTGTCATATATATATATACACATATGTGCGTGAGAGAGAGAGTTCTAATATTGAAAAAATCTAAAATTAAATAGTTTTAAATTTGTTTGAATTTTGAATTATGCAACTTATGTACAAATTATTAATTTTATTTTTATTTAAATCAAAAGAAATGAGTCTTTTTGAATGCAATTGTCCTTTAAGACCCATGAAGAGAGTGTTTGAATTGTCCTGTTGTTTGTGTTCACCACAAAAAAAAAAAAAAGAAGAAGTGAATTTGGCTCTTCAAGTGAATTATCTAATTTAACTACTCCAAAAATAAAGCATGATAATGGCAAATTTGGTATGAGCTTGGTAGAGTTGCTCTGCTGCTCGGAATGACCCAACCCTTAGCTCCTTGCTCACCATCTAGCTCGCCAACGTCCCAATTCCACAACTCCGTGCGTTTTGACTAATTAAAATCAGTTGAGATATCATTAGAGGGGGTCATCATCTATTTTACCTCATTGAAATAATAGCTAAGGATCTTCCAATGGTTCAATCTTCGGCCTATAAAAAGGCCAAGTTGGGTATCATTAAGGTAAATTGACTACTCCCAACAAAATACAATTACTCAATCATTATTTTCTGATTTTATCATCAGAGGGTCGATTACCGAAACCCCTCCGGTCGTCAACTTGTCTTGCAAGAACACCTCCATTGGTAGCTAAGGCATAAGTTTTTAATTTCAACAAAACATATTAAAGATAATTTTTAAGAGTTGAACTCCATAAAATAGAGAATTGAGTAAAAATACAGACTGTATTATGAATGTTCTTCTCATATTGATTGAAACTCGGTGTCGTTTTGGTAGAAATGAGATGGTTATTACTAATTAGAGTTACTTTCATCCAAAAGGTTAAAGAAAAAAAAAACAAAAAGGAAAGACCAAGCAGTAGCCAAAAACAAGAACAGGGCAGCAAACCCAAAAGCAAATAAATCCTCCACCATTCTCCCTCTTTTTCTCTCCACCTCCCAAAACCCTAAAGCAAAAAAATGAGCTACCATCTCATCCTCTGCAAAACATCAGCCCTACCAAAACCGAAACTACTAGTTTTGTTAGTGGTGCTGCTACACCTTTCAACTGCTACCACCACAAGCACCACCGCTCCCACCACCGCTCCCACTACCTCGGCAGTCCATGCAACAACATACCCCTCCTTCCAACACTTGAACGTGAAGGAAACTCTCGCGGCAACCCCTAAACGAAATGAAAATCATGAAACATCCGAATACACTGATCACAGTGATGGTGATCAGGGGAAGTGGAAGCTCAATATAGTTCATAGAGACAAAATATTCACCCATTTCCCAGATCATCATCACGGTTTCGAAGCCCGCGTGCAAAGGGATGTTAAAAGGGTTGCTACCCTGATTCACCGCCTGTCAGGCAGCGGAGCAGCCAGTTCTGGCGGCGGTGGAGTTAGTTACGCGGTGGAGGATTTCGGGTCAGAAGTGGTTTCAGGCATGGACCAAGGCAGTGGAGAATATTTTGTGAGGATTGGTGTTGGTAGTCCCCCAAGGAGCCAATACATGGTTATTGACTCTGGTAGTGATATTGTATGGGTACAGTGTCAGCCTTGCAATCAATGCTACCGCCAGTCCGACCCGGTGTTCGACCCCAATGACTCTGCCTCGTTTTCTGGAGTGTCATGCAGCTCCTCAATCTGTGAACGCCTTGAGAATTCAGGTTGTCATGCGGGCAGGTGCAGATACGAGGTATCGTATGGTGATGGGTCGTATACCAAGGGAACACTGGCCGTTGAGACTCTTACTTTTGGGCGGACCTTGGTCCAGAATGTGGCTATCGGGTGTGGTCATAGGAACCGGGGATTGTTTGTTGGAGCAGCCGGTCTACTGGGCCTTGGATGGGGCTCCATGTCACTTGTGGGTCAATTGAGTGGGCAAACAGGTGGATCCTTCACTTATTGTCTCGTTAGTCGAGGCACCAACTCATTTGGTTCACTAGAATTCGGGCGTGGAGCGTTGCCTGTGGGTGCTGCATGGATACCGCTCCTTCGCAACCCACGGGCCCCCAGTTTCTATTATATTGGGCTCTCGGGTCTTGGGGTCGGAGGCTTGCGGGTACCCATACCGGAAGATCTTTTCCAACTAACCGCATTGGGAGATGGAGGGGTGGTTATGGACACCGGGACTGCTGTATCAAGGTTTCCCACAGCAGCCTATGTGGCTTTTCGTGATGCTTTTATCGTGGAAACTGCCAGCCTTCCTAGGATTTCTGGAATTTCTATATTCGATACATGCTATGATCTTAATGGGTTTGTGTCGGTTAGGGTGCCTACCGTTTCATTTTACTTCTCCGGCGGGGCAATCCTAACTCTTCCGGCTAGAAACTTTCTGATTCCCGTGGACGAAACAGGTACTTTCTGTTTTGCATTTGCTCCATCTCCATCAGGGCTTTCCATAATAGGGAACATCCAGCAAGAGGGAATCCAGATCTCTTTTGATGGAGCAAATGGGTATGTGGGATTTGGGCCCAACGTTTGCTAAGTAATAAGGCAAAGCAAATTTTGCTTGTCTAAGTAAAAGTAGTTTATGTGGGCATTAATTATGTGTATTTTTTTTTATCATGTGGCTATTCTTCTTGGCAATGATTACAAAAAGCATGTCCTTTTACTTATAGGGAGGGATTAAAGTGTGGGATAGAGCAAGGGATGAAATAATAATATTATATTAATTAACTTTCTACGGTCAGTTTTGTATCCTCTGAAGCTTGTTCTACTAAACTTGAACTATGTAAATGTTTTTCTTTCTCTATAAAGACATTTAAAAGGTAAGTTTATTTCAAAATAGTTATTCTAAACCTTAACTATGTGAATGTTTTTTTTTTCTCTCTCGAGACATTTAAAGGGTAAGTTTGGGCCAAAGTAGTTATACGATTAGAATTATGTAGTTGGTGGCATTCAATAACATGATTAACATGAACTGTGGTTAATTTGCGAAGCAGGTATTGTATCAAATTTTAATCAAATAATTTATTTTTTAAATTTTATTTAAATTCATAAAGGCCCAAATTGAGATTAACTTACCATGATTGAGTCAAACATTCTTATAAAGGACAGCCCGGCAGAGTCAAAAGTATCCCGCAAAAGGTCTTTACTTGGGTACAAGAGCACTCTTTATGTAACATGAGAGGATCCAAGATGGCTCTTTTTACTCCATGGCCTTACAATTATTCAAGTCTCTACTGGTGAGTAATGTGAACATGACGCTGATACAACATCTTGCTCATTGTCCCACACTTTCTTCTTCATTTCCATATTGGAGACTCTTTTTTTCTCCCTCTCTCTTTTTCACATGATCACCCTCACACATCTTGCTCATTGCCCCAGCATTTCCTTCTTCATTTCCACATTTGAGACTCTCTTTCTCTCTCTCTAAATCATTAGACAAGGGAGCCACCACCTTGGTGGACATGTGAAGCAATGACTAGGCCGGGTTTAGGTCTGCCTTCTGTGGAGCCTAAGTTTGAATGCATTGGAGCAATGACTTATACAAATACGTTTGCTTTTTGCTTCTTTTGAAAGATCGACATTAAGATTGCTTTAATTCTTTCTCAAGATGGAGAGGTAAGACATTAATGGATCAATGGTATGTTTGGTCTGATACATAAAACAATAGTTGGATAAAAAATGATCGTGATATATTTTTTAATTGGTATGATGAAAAAGTAGAAAGATAAAAAAAATATAAATGCATATTTTACCATTATATCTATATGTAAAATTAAAGTGTATTTAATATGTAATAGATAAATAGAACATATACACATATTAAAGGATATAAATACAATAACATATATTTTAACATACACAATTAACTTTTCATCAATTTTTTTTTTTCAAATTTTGATGGAATAGATTTTGTTGAATTAGAAGAAAGATTAATCTATCATTTTCTATCTTTTCTAGTTTCATTCCTCGCCAAATATAATATCTATCTATTTAATTTTTCATTCTTTTAACTTTTAATCTTTGTAGACAATATTATCTTTCTCATATATGATGTGACACAAAATGGACTATTAACAGTAAATACTGTGCTCTCAAATTAACCCTCCTTAGGCTCTGGAAGAGCATTTTGTAGGCCCCACAAAAGCTGACTATTCGTTTATGAAATCGGTGAAAAGAAATGGAACCAGTAAAAGCAGCGTGGCCTTTTCTCAACACATTACGATCCTTGAGCATATACTAATTATTTTCTTTGGATTTTTTGAAAACTTAAATATATTAGATTGAACAATATCTGACAAAGCAACCGACAAGTCACTATTGCCTCCTGTCACGGGCAAAATTTGTCCCTACGATATAAACCCGCATGAGTTCATGTGAAATGGAAGGATAAGTCAATTACCTTGCCAAACCAAATTCAAGCCCTTCGTTACCTTCGGACACAAAATTTAAGTGGTGCATACCTTTAAAAACCTTGAACTTGCTTTTGAGAGAAATTTTCTGGCAAGAGTTGACAGCATGTCACAATTGTGGGCATGCCAAAGTCTTATACGACTTAATTTTCAAACACTGATAACATTTCTATTCGAACAAATACAAGATTCTAAAATTGTAACTGTTCAAACTATTGAAATGAAGTGGAAGGCTACTTCTAGATTCTTTTCTTTACCTTAGAAATCAAACACTTAAACAATTTCCTTAGTAGTAAACAAATGAACTGAAAGTTTGAAATAACTTGAAAAAACGATAATAATGTAAGTGATAAAAAAGAATTTTTGGATGAACTAGTGTACTTGGCATAAAAACAGAAAAGAGATCATCGAAGTGACAATTATAATGTAAAAGAAATAAATTAACCTAAATAGTGCAGAGGAAGGCTCTGATATACTATATGTAAGTGTGTGATTGAGAGACCCCTTACATCTAGCCTAGGCCTCTGTATTTATAGGCGGTGGCTATCAACCTCCAGAGCCGTTTTTTCTGGCCAAGAGGCCAGTAATCATGGCATTTATTTCCAACGTCATCTATCGTGCATTTATTCTTCTATAACAATCGGCTCATGATGTCACGTCTTTTCATTATCCGATATCAATGAAGATCCTTTTCCTCTCATTTGTCTTATCTTTCTTGAATCTTTGTTGACTTGATCCTAGTTGTTGGTCCTTGTAACATGTCCGTCCTAGATCTTTTATTATTTGGGTGTAAACATTTCCCCCCCCCCCAAAAAAAAAAAAAATCAACGCAATGATGTGCTTCTCCTTTAGAGTGTCATTTTGGTTCCTTAAAGTTGAATCGTTGCAACCTTAACCCCTCTACTTACATGTTATCTCAGGATTGGCCACTGTGTTCGGTGCCTAAGACTTAGTTTCCTTGTTAGACTCTCGTGCTACCACTCTTCAAGAAGCACTTCTAGAGGTTCCTTCTCACAAAATTGACCGTAATACCTTTATACCCAAATTTGACATTTCTTCATTGGTAATGGCCTTGGTCCTACTTTTTTTGCATATCCACCCAACCAAAGTTTGTCAGCTATATCATGTATCCTAAGAACCTCTTCCGTTTAGAGAACATTTATAGTGATCAAACTGGAGTTATGGAACCCCCTGTTCGTTTTTGAAAGGCTCCTTCTTCAAAATGGGTTTCTTGGGTTGCATGTATTAAAGCGGCCCAAGGCCACTTGTGGCAACATTTTGGTATTTATGATGCCAAAAATAATAGTACCATAAACATGCCCCTCGATAGACCATTGCTTTGCTCGGCTCTCTGATCTGACCTAATTTATGTCATACACCCAAATATAAGTGGTCAAATTAGAATATTTCTCGGTTAAGTCTGAGGTCGAACCCACATGGAGCTAACTATTGGTATTCAAAACAAAAATGGTAAAATTGTCTTGTGTGTAGTGTACAACAAAATAACTTGTGGTGTGAGCTTAGAATTATCAAATAAACACTTAACTAAAACTTTGACAAATAATGATAAAAAGGTATTATTCAGTGCGAAGATCCAACATGCTTTATACTGCTTATTTATGAAAATGTCACCTTACAATAATTAACTTCCATTTCACTGGAAAGCTAACCAATAGGTTTGATGCATAACTGAATCATATCACAACAACTGATTAGGTTAGCCGGAAGGTCTATGTACCATACATCAATCAAATAACTTTAGTAAACCCGAAGGTGAACCATTCAAAAGGTTTACTCCTGCTATTTAATCGGCAGGTTGATGATTCAATGAAAACAGAGTTTCGGTTTATGCATTGAATGCCGCATAACCTGACACCACAGCACAACACCCCCTTTATCGGGATCACAACAACACGGAGTTTGGGCAGAGTCTCCCTTGTACCAAGCACTCCCAAACACATAACTTGTGTACAATTCAATCACATGACCCTTCCAGGGTTCAATATACATCAATTTAACCTTAATTATTGTCAATTTACATCATTTGAACAAAAAGACTCAACACCCGAAGGCCTAGCAAAACCATTTGAATTTCTGAAAATTAAAGGGAAACTTACTAGCAGAAGAGTTCATCGTTCTACTAGTAGGAAAACCTTCTCGAATTATTATACCGATAGGTTTACCAGCGTTCTACCGGTAGGAAAACTCATTGGAAATGTTCTACCGGCAAAATTCAACGTTTTACCGGTAGAAAAAAACCTACTAGAAATATTCTACCGGTAGAAGAACTCATCGTTTGACTAGTAAGTCTTCCTAGCTTTCCCCTGATTCCATCCTTTTTTAATTCTAATCCATTCCAACCTTATACAACATTTACCCAAATTCATATAACATCAATTTTTAAACAAAATACAGTTCATACGAGTTCACTTTACAATCCTTTACAATATTACATGTCCAAAAACTAAATTACATCATAGTTTTACAAAAAACATAGTTTACAGTCACATATCGACTTTTCTTCAATAATGAGGGCCCGAGTGAAAGCCATCTGCCGACGCATGTCCCACGCCTAAAATATTGTCCCCAAAAAGGGTGAGCCACACTCAATAGGGATCTCCTAAAGAGGCTACTACCCAACCTAAATGCATATAAAATATTCACATGCAATTCAACAGCAACAATCATTCCATTCAAGAATATGCAATTCAATAATGAAATCCTCAATGCCATGCCATGATACTCACACATGCAATTCAACCAGAGCCTTCACCGACTCCTTTAACACATGCAATGTTATGCATATGAAATCGGGCATCCCAAGTGCCCGTCATTGATGATATGCATCCAATGACTATTTAATAAAAACAACCATGTGTCTTTGTTGGGTACATAGTTTCTGGTGTCTCACCGCCGGTTCCACACACAGATGCACTTTTTTGGACTTGAACTGACGGAAGTGTATGAACCAGTAATCAGGTCTCACACTCGAGGGAGGATCTAACCCTTCTTGCTATACCTAACACAAGTTTTTCATGCAACCGTGCGACTTAGTCAAACCTAGGTCTAACCTTCCCGAGTCCACACCTTAACCACCAAGAATGGTGTTTGATTCAAAAACATGCACACACACACCGACACTCATGTCAAATGCCCAAGAATGCGATATTTTTCATGCATATACAAATATAATGTACAATTACAATTCCAATATCATGTTCAACATGTCATGAGTACAATATGAACATTTCAATAGACATCAACATATTTCCACAGTCAATTACATCATAAGCATATAACCATCATCAACAACCTCAATGTCAATATATTATATTGCATGTACTAACATCAAATTTCAAGCATATTATAGTATAACCAATGCAATTAACACACTTAATCGACATAGACATTTTATCAAATACCTTTAAGACACAAAATTATGTAACACATATTATGCCAAAACAATCACATTTCTCAAGAAATCACCAACACGTAATTTCACAAACCCAATTCAAACTAGAATTGATTTTAACCATTCTTATACCCATTTTTCATATTTCAAATCTCATAGGTATGTGCTATACATGAGATTACATCTCTAACACCCTACCCATTCCATATATCAACTCTATGTTAGAAATAAACCTAATTAAGAAAGGAACCCTACCTCTTGACACGTAAAACAATGGTAGAAAACTCTCAAGACCCGAAATAAGCTCTAATCCTTGCTTTTTCTAAAATCTCATCCTTAAAAATTCACCCAAAACTTCAATTTTTGGTATGGTATTGTAGCCCACGACGAGTAGAACACACTTTGTTCTTGGCCCGAGATGATTCGACAAAAGAAAAATCGTAGATCGTGGAGAGAAGTTGGAAAAAAAACCTAGCTTCTCTCTTTTTTTTCTATTTTTTGGAAAATCTGATGGGTATGGGGAGAAATTTTAATTTTCTCCCCTATTTATACCCTTTAGGTGCTTGGTCCTCATTGCGCCACACATTCTCCTTTTTCGGGTTCGATTTTGTCTTAAATCAATTAAATTCTATTCTAATTTAAGTTCAAAATATTTTTATTTGAGCTAACTTTAAATTATTATTTACTTTTCTAGATTTAATTCTCAGTCTTGTTTATTAGGTCATGGGACACCCAATCGTCTCGTAAAATATAAAAAAATGACTGTCTCAAAATTCAACGAAAATTGACTGAATAACTAGATTTCGTAAGACAAATCCAATGGTGAGATACATTTCGTCATCCGAGTTCTAGAAAATTTGGGTTTTCAACTTGTACCATAGCGGCTAATTATTGTTTTTTCTTTTTTCATAAAATTTGAAATTTACCCAGAGTTTACACATTGGCAATGGTGAGATTTAACCCGTTTATAACCAATCTCTCAACTGTTCCATATAGCCCAACAACGAGCATCACCATATAATACATGAAGTATGTAATAATAATAGATAGAATGATATATATCAATAAGCTTTGCTTGGTATTCATAACGATGAGCATATTATAAATGTAACCATCCATCAATTAAAGGAGGTATAAACATTAATGTATAAGTAAATCATTGGCATTTTCATAACTTAAACAGTATTACACATGCATTCACCCTTCACCGAAGAGTATAAACGGACTACTCACGCTTCATTGCTATAGACGAGCAAAAGGAGTGAGATAATCCCATTACAAATGAAAACAAAATACAACATGTCATTCCCCAAGGAATAGCTAAAACATTGTCACTCTCATTACCAGTTAGGGCACAAAAATGGGAGAGGTTTAACCCTCAAAGTAGAAAGGATAAACATAAATGTAGAAGTAGAGAAAATTCTGGCTCGGAAGTCATTAGGGTAGGGCTCCGCTAGTTTTCTTGCTGGAACACTCACTGAATTCTCCTTTTCTCTTTTTCTTTCCTCCTTTCTCTTCTCTCTTGTGCTAGATAGAGCTCTCGTGACCTCCCCTGAAAAATGAGCTGAGGAGGGCTGTAAGGCAGAAGACACCCTAGTTGGCCAATGGGGTGCTTGTGTTGCTTGAATGGACCAATGGAAAAGGAGAGAGAGTTGAGGCGGTTTAAGGACCGTTTAAACACCATCACCACCGTCTGAACGCTGGCAATTCTCTAGTTTCCTTGATTGGTAGCCTCCTTGTTTGACTTCTAATTGCACTTGCCTCCCTTTCTTTATTTAACCTTTACACTTTGATCCTCATAAATTTTTGTATTTCTGCTTGAAACACTACAAAATGCACAAACTACACATTAACCCTAATTCTTTGTAACTTAATCATTTTAACCTAATTCACGCACACAATGAACTTTAAAACCTAATTCGTTTACACATTATTTAGGGTTAATTAACTTGATCCGAAATGTATACATCCAAAGTGTAGGTGGTCAAGTTGTAGTTATAATCCGGTTAAGTCTAGAGTCGAATCCATAGATAACTATTGTTGATGTTTTTAAGTAATTAGTGACAGAGACCAAAGTGACTGGAACCTTTGAGATTTGAAGTTATGATGATTATAGAATTTCTTGGACAAAATATAAGATTCTCTTAAATGAAAGAGTCGCCCTTTAGCTCGAGGATCTGGACATGTAGTCAATCATCCGGTTGTTATATTTGTGCTTGACAACTCAATTAACCCCTATGTCAATAGCAAGTTAATTGGAGGATAAAGATGAACTGTGAGAATGAAGAGCATGACTCCGATGTCTTTGTAGAGATTTACAAGAATTGTCAGTGCCAAGACTCAATTCTTCTAAAAAAAACAAGTAATTCTACAAATCATCCAGCAATTGTTATATTATTCCATTCTTAGTTAGAGCACGATAATAATGAAGATTGAAAAGTTGTCATCAAGACCTAGCATGAGTACTTGCAAGGAATCAATGAATCCTCGTATGTCAAGAGTTAACTTGTCTTAGGAGAGACTCATGATTGTACAAAGTATCTTAGCTTTGCTAGATGCATTCAATCATTCAATAAGCAATCAAAAGATAAAATGTTAAGCATAAATGAAATGCACAAATATAACTTCTAAATGATTTATACATGTCCATCACCTCTTACTAAAGAGTGAATGAGAAACTATTAACTTTTCATGGATTTGGGAAAGTTAGAAAGGTGAGTGATCCTCATCCCTCCAAGTAGAGAAATTACAAGATAATGTACACTACACAATAAGCCTATCTTTGACAAAGAATGAGTGAAACACTACCCACCTTTCAAGGCTACAAGAGAGCTAGAAAGGTGAGAGAGGTTCACTCCTCTAGGTGGAGAATGAAGCTTTTACAATGGAAGCTAATGAAACTAATAATGAAGTAGAAGAAAGCTAGTTACTTTTGGAGGATTTTTCCACTTCCAAAAGATGATCTTTAACAAGTTCCAAGGGAAGGTAGTTATAGGCAATAGGGGGAAAAAGGACAGACCTAAGTGCTTAAAGTCCAAGTGAATGCCACAAAAAGTGATAGCCTTAACCCATTTAGAAACATAATCTATAGGAATAAAATGTATAGATAACCAAACGATTGGGGAACAGGTCTCATGAAGTTGATTCCCCAACAATTAAAAATGTCAATTACTAAAATGGTATTTAATGGCATCATATTCCTTCATGAGATACCCCCCCCCCCCCAACTGTTGGCAACAGGCACATGATAGACAGAAATCATAGGTATATTTAAACAGTGTTGGCCAATAAAATACACACTGTAAAATCTTTATAACAGTTTTCTTTAATGAAAAATGGCTTCCACATGCTTCAATATGACAAAATCTAATGACATTGTAGATCTCATGATTAGGTACACACCTCCTAATGATCTGGTCTTTGAAATATTTAAACAAATAAGGGGTCATCCCAAAAGAAACTATGTACCTCAACTAAAATTTTTTTCCTATCCGTAGAATTGAAATAAGAATGAAAAGTATTTGTGGCTAATAATTAGTTATGTCAACATACCATGGTACCTCAGAAACTGCTAGCAATTGTTCCTCTAGGAAGCTTTCATTAATAGGCACTTCATCCTCAAGAAAATCATAAGTCAACTGTGAAAGGTGATCAGCCACTGCATTTTTCACTCCTTTTTTGTCTTTAATTATCAGATCAAATTCCTGTATTAGGAGCATCTATCACAACAATGCTGAATTTGCATCCTTCTTGATCAATAGATATTTTAGGACTGTATGATCAATGAAAACAACAACTGAGGAGCCTACTAGATATGATCTAAATTTATCCAAAGCAAAAACTACAGCAAGTAACTCTTTTTCAGTTGTAGAATAATTCATTTAGGCATCATAAAGAGTTTTACTTGCATTGTATATGACATATGGATTTTTATCTTTTCCTGGCCCCAACATTAATCTTACAACATAGTCACTAGCATCACACGTCAACTCAAAGGGCAAGGACAAGTCAGGTGGCTATATGATGGGAGCAAAAATTAGCATACCTTTAAGCTTCTTGAAAGCTTTTTGGCACGCATCATCCCACACAAAGGGAACATCCTAACTAAGCAGATGACAAATTGGTCTAGATTTAGCACTAAAATTCATTATGAATCCCCTATAAAATCCTACAGTTTTTAAGAATGACCTCACATCTTTTATCATTTTTTTTAATTGCCAATTAAATCAATCTTTGCTTTGTCAACCTTTATTCCCTCAGATGAGACAATGTAACCTAACACTATGCCCTATTTCACCATGAAGTGACATTTTTCCTAATTAAGCACTAGGTTAGTTTTTTCACAACGAATAAGCACATTTTTTAAAATTTTCGAACTCAAATCAAATGAATCACCATACATAAAATATTCATCCATAAAAACTTTTAAACATCTCTCTACCATGTCACTACAGATGCTTAAAATGCATCTTTGATAAGTTACAAGAGTGTTACACAAACCAAACGACATCCTCTTATAGGCAAAAGTGCCAAAGGGATAGGTGAATGTTGTTTTCTCCTAATCATCTAGTGCTATCTCAATTTAGTTGTACCTAGAATACCCATCTAGGAAGAAATTGAATGCATCACCCACTATCCTCTCTAGGACTTGATCAAGGAATGGGAGAGGGTAATGGTCTTTTCTAGTGACAAGATCTAGTTTACATCAGTCAATATACATGCGTCATCCCGTAGCAACTCAATTAGGCACCAACTCATTTTTCTCATTCTTTACTACCGTAACTCCTCATTTTTTTTTGCACAACCTAGGTTGGTTTGACCCATTTAGTATCCGAGATGGGGAAGATGATTCCCGCATTTAAAAGTTTAAGAACCTTAGCCTGGACAACCTCTTTCATGTGAGGCTTCAACCTTCGCTACATTTGACAGAAAGGTTTTAAATCCTCCTCCAGCTATATGGTATGACTAAAAATAAGAGGACATACACCTTTAAAGGCAAAGATGGTCCACTCTATAGCAATACGATGATGCTTTAACACCTCTAACAGTTTGGACTCTTGATCCAAAGTGTAGAAAAGATGACCACTAGATAACACTCACTCTCTGCTTGCCCTCTAAAGGGGGTGTATTTTCACAAAAGCTTTTGAACGTAAGAGAATGATATTGTGTAGTAACTTGAACAAAAGTCCAAGGGCATCTCCTCAGAAAAAGAATTGGAATCAAAGGTGATAAAAAATAAAGCGAAAAAGCTCTTTGAGTTCAAGAATTTTGAGAGTTAACTTCTAATGAAATTGAAATTCAATAAACAAAAAAACTAGATAATCTTCAGAATTCGTCCCGCCTATGAATAAGAGTTTCTACCTTAAATCTATAACTCATCTACTTTCGCATCCAAACTATTATGGATGAATGATTTTCAACTAAAAACTTGAAAAAAAACTATTGTAGCAATTTAAAGATGGTTTATGATGAAAGAATCGATACTCTAAAGGTTGCATGAAACACCACAATTATTTGTACCAATCCTAATTGCATACAAATAACAAGGGGTGTATGCATAACAATTAGGTTTTCAAAAGCATAACATGTTCAATCAATCACATAAATGTTAAAACCCTAGTTTAAGGCATATGCCTTATTTCATAGGTTTGGGACTCTTTCCGCAGATCATCCAGAAGAAGACTACTCACTTATGAGAACGAAAATAATGTAAAGCTTTAAAGAAGATATAATTGAATGCATAAAAGTAAAGGCAAAATTGAAATTAATTGCTTGTATTGAAAAACTAAACTTAAAAAACAAATCTTCAAAAGTAAAGACGATTTAAAATAAATATTGCTTGAACAAATAAAAGAAAATAATTGGACTTAAAGTAAAGTTTTGTAGAATAAACCCTAAAATTCTTTAACAAGAAAAGTAAAAGAAAACTCCTAAAAATGCATTCTCTAGCCTCCCCCTTGATTCCCCAAAGGGTCTTTATTTATAATTGTTAGGGAGGAGAACTAGTAGTTTGTTGTTTGTCAGGAACTTCTATAGCCTCTCCTACCGGTAATTAATCTGGTAGGACTCTTATGATAAAAGTAATGGGGCTTCAGCTACTGGTAGAACGTGATACAACTACTAGTAGAACTTCTCTAATGAAAACTTGTAAACATCTGTGGGCTCAGCTACCGGTAGAATTGACTTCCTACCAATATAACCTTGTCTTTTTGTCTTCCTACTTGTATTTCTTCTCTTTCTTCAATTGACTTTGCAAGGCTCTCTGTTTCACCTAATCCCAAACAAACTCACTTCCATCTTGTTCCTTGCCATTATATCCACACTAAAACTCCATGTTTATACCCAAAATACTTGTAACACCAAATTCAAGGCTTAAGCTACTAGATGCACTAAGTGAAACAAGGTAGTTAGTTTGCAAGCCTAAATTGGATGTGAAAGGCTATGAAATAATGAAATATTGAGTGTTCATCACTCTCTCCAAGGAATGCATACTTCAACTTAGATGAGAGAGGTTTCAATTTAGGTTTGGTCATTTTTTAATAGAAGAAAGTGGCTTCTCACCACTAGGAGCTAACTCCTCAAATTTGGGCACCCCTGGCCCGACAACATGAACAAGAAAAACTTCTAGCTCCCTAGCTAGACTTAGACAATCCTACTCAAACGTGGAGTCAACTTCAAATGATATGGATTCAACCAAACATGTTTCCAAAGAATACCCTACAAGTGCCCTATTGATATGATCGTGTGTCAATGATTCTATAGAGTTCACTTCTCTTACTTCCTTCTCCTCACCTAGTTGTTTAGCTATGTTAAAAATGTTAAGCTCAAGATTCACATTCCCAAATGATAATTTGACTACCCGAGTGCGCAACTAGATGGGTGTCTAACACAATGATGCCTATAGGAAAATAAAACTTATTCACCTGAATAATTACATTCTTGACTATTCCCTTATGGACTTTCACATAATGGTTTGCCAACTATAAAGTGATGCTCGTAAGCTTGAGCTCGCCTAATCTTAGTTGTTGGTAGACAGTGTAGAAGAGTAGATTGACACTTACTCCAAGATTAAGTAGAGATTGCTCAATCTTGAAATTCCTTATGACATAAGAGATAGTGGGACACCCTAGATTTTTGAATTTAGGTGGAGTCTTATGTTGAATAATGACACTGGTATGTTCATTCAAAAAGGCATTTTTTTAATATTTTGATTACCTTTTATAGTGCACACATCTTTTAAGAACATGACATAGGAAGGGACCTGTTTGATGGTATAAATAAGCAGTATTTTAATCTTTACTTGTTTAAAAAGCTCGTAAATCTTAGTATGATTACTCAACTTCTTGGGTTTCTTAAGTCTTTCAGGGAAAAGAGATGAAATCGGATATAGAGGCTCCTCAACCTTTCTAGACTTAGTCTCCTCGGGGGAGACTTGGACAAGGTCAATCTTAGGTGTAGAAATAGACTCAGTGTGTGCTTGTGGTGTGACCTTTTTAATTATTTTACAATTCCTAAGAGTGGTGACATCTTGGATTTGTTCTTGGGATGAATCCATATTAGAATGAGTGCCTACTTGAAATTGACCCTGCCGTGGTATTGGTTGGGCAGGAAACATACCCTTTTCATATATAGACATTGACTAGGTTATTTTTTATAGCTGACTTTTCATGTCATCAAAGGATTGTTTAGTTTGGGCTTTGAATTCTTTGAATTTATTGTAGGCCTGTGTTTTTTTATCATTGTATTGCATTTGGGCATACATGAACTGGTTAAGCATGTCCTTTAGAATACATTTTTGGGGTGTCTGATATGGTGGGTATTATTGTTGTTGTGGTGGTGGTAGTGGAACTTGTTATGGTTGGGCTTGGTGTTGTTATTGACTTCTCCAACCAAAGTTTGGATGTTGTCTCCACTCTTGATTTTATGTTTTGGAGTAGGGGTTATTATATGGCTTTTGAAAATTAAGACTATATTGGAGTTTTCTAACAGAACCTCCTGAAAAGTAGGAATTGTAGGACATTCCTTAATAGAATACCCCTCCAAAGCACATATCCTACATGTACGTTCCGTGGGTTGTACAACTGACACCTCATTAACCTTCTTCATCTTAGCTCAAAGATCGTCATCTTCCTTCAACAGATACTTTCCCCCATGGAAAGTGGTAGACCTATTCTCAGAATTGGCAGGTGAGGCCGAGTTCTTCATCTGGAAACTCTCAACAGTGTATCGAAAAACTTAAAAGCCTCATCCAAATTTTTATCCATAAACTCTCCCTGAGATATCATCTCAAAAAATTGGCTCATCGGGGTAGGAAGAGCATCATAAAAAAACAAACAATGGTCCAACTTTCAAACCCATGGTGAGGACATGCATGAAGGAGATCTTTGAATCTTTCTCAATACTGATAAAATGTTTCTCCCTCTTTTACCGCAAAATTCATGATGTGAAATTTTAAAACATTTGTATAGTGAATGGGAAATTTTTTTTTAAAGATTTCTTTATTTAGTGCAGACCAATCAGCAATAGAGTGTGATTTCAGAATATTAAGCCATTGCTTGGCTTTATCCATCAATGAGAAGGGGAAAAGATTTAGCTTGGCCAACTCTGAACTATCCAATTTATGCAAGTATATGTTATCTCAGTTCACTTTCAACGTTAGTGTAATCAACTAGGAAATATAACTTTGAAAACCAAAATTTGATTGATATGAAAATACAAATTTGAGAACTAGTATTGTAGACTCGCATGGAATTATAATAATTACCCTTACCAAGCAACCAATCCAATTAATGAATAATCAAATACGTATAAAGAGTACAATACTTTGGTTAAAAATCATTCCTTCAATCGGGAAGTGATAAAAAGATAAATCATTCAAGTACCATAAAGAAATAATTGCATAAATAAAATATTCAATACACAATCCCAAAAAACCCTACACAAACTAGAGAGTAAGAAGGAGATTACTCACAGACCATGAGTATTCTTCACAATAAACTTGGCGAAATGGGGTAAGGAAGAGTTCCCTTCTAAAACTAACCTTCTCTCTATTTATGCGGAGAAGTTTTACACAACAAAATCCTGGATCAATTACAATTAGACACCTAATAGGGCAACATTATCATAGCATAGCTTTGGAGGCGAGTCTAGAGTAAGCAGAAGCATCCATGCGAAAGCAAGGCAATTAAACTTCTTTGACATGGTCAACATAAGCGTCCTAATGGAAGAATTGCATTCTAACGATAATACATTGTATCTTCAAATGTTCATTCACACGCATTCCCACATTTGAAAAGTGCAAAACCTCTAGAATTCACATCTTCCAAGGTGCATCCAGATGAACTTCTTGTGTTTAGAGGAATTCAATTCGTATCTTCAGATTTCAAAGTATTTCAATTCCAAGATATATCGATGATTGCATCCATGCAGGGAAATTACGTCCAGATGCACCTAGCTATCCAGGACTTGTGTCCCACTTCCTTCCACGTTGACCTTTGACTTCTTTATCAATGACACATAGATCCCCTTAATTTCATTATAAGGGTTGCTTTTCAACATAATCTAAGTCGTGCTGAGTATAATGAGGCAATGCTTCTAGAACCTAAAGAATTTGATGAAGTTAGGCTGGGCACGTGGGATTGCATAAAAGTTCTAAAGCTTAGAGTCACTCAGTATACAACAAAAGGGTTAACGATAAAAGCATTCAGAGTCAAAAACTTGGTTTGGAAGGCAAAACTATCTTTGGGTTTAAACGACCAAAGTTTTGGCAAACGGACTACCAATTGGGAAGGCCATTTGAAGTTTTTGAAGTAAAAAAAGAAGGCATTGACCATTTGAAAGATTTAAATGGAGAGATGCACAATTGCTTTATTAATGGACATTTTCTAAAGTCCAATCAGCCAACAGTCTGGGAAGCCACAGAGCATAGAAAAAACCAATAGACACAAACAGCATGATCGACAACCTATCAAGGCTGACAACCATAGTAAAACACATCCTAACAGTTAACTTTTGTGTAAACCAAAAGAAAAAGTAAACAATGGGGCGAGAAATAAATAGAGCTGTAATTCTATTCATAGAAACTTTGTACAATTTCAGTTGATATAATGGATGAATAAAGTACAACAATATTCTATGCCAATATAAACTTTATTGAAGAATGCATGTCCCAGTTTGAAGATTACAACTTGGCTTATGGAAACAAAGAAAAAAGAAAGAGGGGAACTTATGTGAGATGGTCGGCAAGGATGTACGCCACTGTCACTTGCCTTATTATAGTGATGGGAAGCCAAAAAGGGAACTTGTGTGAGATGATCGTCAAATGCACCTAAAACCTAATTCAGATCTTTGCTCTAGACTCCTCCAGATTAGGCACAACTGATGCCATAGTACCCCTTTCGTACATCATGTTTCCCCAAAATGATCCAAGGGAACTAATACAGGTCGTGCAGTGAGGTACTCATCTTTTAGAGAAACATGAGAGATGTTGATCAAGTAAACTACGTATGCTAAGGAAGAAAGTAAGGGAAATAAGGATGCGTAAGACCAAAGGAGAAAGGGTTTGGTAATCATGGAAATTACCTTCTTTTTCTTTCTCTTCTAGGTTAGGAGGTTCAAAGGGTTTCCCAAGTACATGAAACATTTGGAAAAACTTGGTTTTTGCAAAATTCATGCAATGCTAAGGGGTTTATATAGGCCAATGTTAGAGTACATTAATTGTTATACCTCAAAAATTGCCAATAGTCACACTGATTTATGGCAGGGGAGTGAAATGCCAACATTCATTGCACAAGGAATAGCTATATTCATGCACGAAATTCAAACGATAGAAGTGTGATTTTATGGTATTAATTTTTATTTAAATCGTAGTCATGTCAAAAGTCACATGAAGAATGAAAGAACAAATAAAATAAAGGGACAACTAAAGCAAAAAGACAAAAAAAAAAAAAGTCCAACTTTATTTTTTACTTTTCGAGAGGTCGTACAAGATTGCAAAAAGTGGCCTTCAAAATAAACAAGGAGTCATTAATGGCCTTAAGGTCAGTCATGGCAGAATTGGCTTGGTCAAAAGAATCATCAATATAGGCCGCAGTTTCGCGAGTGGCAGCTTCCAAGTTTGCGAAATGTTCATCAAAGGAAGTAATCTTCTCCAATAAGGTCAAACGACAGGTCTCAAGTTCTACAATTTGGCGATTCATTGAGGCAAGCTATACATGGCATAACTTGCGTTGAGTGGGGAGCTTGTTGAATCGGCCAACTTTAGACTTTAGGCTGACTAGCATGTTCCATCAACTATTAACAATAGTGAGATAGTCTTGTCATTTCTAGGTCAAGGGTTCAGCCTCTTGTTATAGCGCAAAAAAAGCTCATTAGAAAAGGTGTCATAGCATCTGACGATCTTCGTCCACAAGCAAAAAGGATTCAAAAAGATTCTGAACTGCTTGAAGTTGAATTTTCTTTGAGCTTTTATCCATTTCTATTGATACATAATCTCTTGTCAGCCATGATTGAGCCTCAAAATGATAATTCTTTTCGGTACAACCATGTCTTTGACCAAGCCAAAAAAAAAAATTGAATCCCTACTTGCATTATCTAATTTTCCTGCACATTTTCTAAAAATCAAACTTTCTAGCTATGAAAAAAGAGGAGAAAAGGGAAAAAGGCCAAACAAAAGGGTAGAAGGAGATGAGCAAAGAAAGAAAAAAAAATAAAAAAGAAGTCAATCTAGTCAAGGAATTGTGATTTGAAAGAAAAAGGAATGAAATGAAAAGTGAAAAAAGAGAGAGAAGCACAAACGAGTTATCCAAAGACAATATGAAGAAAAGAAGGAGAGAATGTGCATAATTATAACGAAATTAGATAACCCATTTTGAACTCTTCTCATCCGTCATTTCTTTAACCACTCGCCCCTGGCCACATTATAACCTGGAAAAAGCCCTAATTGATCTCGGGTTTGATGCATGTGTAGAAAGTCAATCAAAATTTGGGGTATGTTAATAATGCTACTTGATTTGTATCAATATTCCTCCATGAGATTATTCTAAACATGATTAGTCTGTTTTCTTTGAATTTCACTCCCATAATTTTTGTGCATGTGAATTTTCAATTGACATTCTTCTGATCACATGTCTCTTTGAGAGAAAGTCACCATAATCAGAGGGAATTTTTGGTGAAGGCATTCTAAGAAAGTTTTGTGAAATCAAAGCTACCCGTGGAAGGTTGTAAAGAAGAATGTTTGTTATATAATAATTCTTGTCACTAGATTGATTATTCTTACCACATAGGGAATTTCAAATGCTAGTGTAACAAGTGTTTATTTTTGCATAGAGTACGTACCTTTGACAGAGAAGTGTTTGGGAAACAATTCAAAATTGAGAGATGGGTGTCTTAACAATCATGGTGCTAACTCATTCTGACAAGAAATCTTACATACGCACATTTGTCAACTGGAGTTTGTGGGTGGCTTTACTGGAAACCCTCACGAGAAAGCACTCGTCTACTAGGCGAAACCTAGGGGTTTAATGGTTTGTTGCATATGCTAAATGCAACCGAATGACACGTGAAAATTGCATTGTAAATATATTTTCATTTAGACGTTTTGTATTACTAGGGACTAGCAATATGTAAGTTCAGGGGTGTGATGCATAGTTAAAATTAACATCTTGCTATGCTTTTATAAGATTAATTATGCTTTGATGGAATTTAAATGATAACATTTATGGGGAAAAGTTGTACAAGGGCCTAAAGTCAACAACATAAAACTTTCAAGCAACACACACATGTTCTAGAAGAGAATGGAAGAAAGAGGGAACAAATCACCCACATTCAAACGCCAGTCCACGTTTGAACTCGATTTTGAAATAATTGAGGACCTCTAGGAGATTGCCAGGGTGATGACACGAGGCTTGTTGCAACTAGATACTGTGGAGGACAAAAGCTACATGAGTACCATGTTCAAACTCCAATAGTGTTTGAATGCTCATCAAAGAAGAAATGCTTCCATGTTTGAACGTTGTTAACGTTCAAATGTAAACCCCAGACAGGCTATAGGAAGTTAGATTTCCATATGCAATAATGATTACCATAAAGTGATCAAGTTTTTAAAAGAACACAATCTCCCACGATTTGGGATACCTTGAGTCATTATTAGTGATGGTGGAAATCACTTTTGTAATAAATTTTTGAAAATTTGATGAAAAAATATGCTATTACTCATAAAGTGGGCACTCATTACCATTCACGGACAAGTGGGAAGGCTTAATTAGCTAATAAGGAGATAAAACAAATTTTAGAAAAATCTATAAATCTTGATTGCAAAGATTGGTCCTTAAGATGGACCGATGCTTTACGGGCCTACCGTACTGCCTTCAAAACAATTTTTTGAATGTCTCCTTATAGGTTAATTTATGGGAAACCTTGTCTCTTGCCTGTAAAACTTGAACATAGAGCATATTGACCAATTAAGAGCATGAATTTTGATATAAGCAAAGAAAGGGCATCTACAAAGCTTCAAATCACTGAATTGGAAGAACTTAGGAATGAGGCATATGAGAATGAAAAGATTGCCAAGGCTAGGATAAAAGTCTACTATAATAAGGACATAGTGAGAAAAACCTTTAGCCTTCCCAAAAGGTTCTGTTTTATAACTCTCGCCTCCACCTTTTTCCTGGTAAGTTAAGGTCAAGGTGGTCAGGTCCATTTGTAGTTAAAGAGGTTTTCCCCCATGGTGCTGTAGAAATTGACAATCCTAAGGACGATAAAATTTTTAAAGTTAATGGTCAAAGATTGAAACTGTTTTTAGAAGGAGTTGTGGTTGAAGTGGAATCTATTGAGTTGGTAGATCCATACTATGAACACAACATTTGAGTTTGAATATTTTTGTATGTATAGTAGTTTTCTCTTTTTTATTTTAATTTATGTAATTTATTTTGTGTTTAAAGTTTGTTTTTTTAGTGCTAGATTGGGTGCTGATTTTACTGTTACAGGCATTTCTTTTACCCTAACTTGATTCTCTTTATGATTTTTCTCGCTTTCATTATTCATTGAGGACAATGCTTACTATAGGTTGGGGGTGGGATAGTTTGTGACGTACAATCTTTACCTATTTGTTTGTGTGATCTTTATGCTGATCTTTATTTGAATTTTTTTTTATTTTGAGTAGTGTATTTAGTTAGGACATTGCATTTAGGTACATTGCAAGAATCTCGAGGAATAATTTTGATTCACCAATGTTTAGGGTCCATCAAGGGCATATTTTTGAATTTTTGAAAATAAATTTTCGAAAAGTAAGTGATTGGAAATGTTTTCAAGATAAATAGACGTGTTCGGACGCATTTCTTTTATCCAGATGTAGTTGCTCAAACAATCATCACTGTCCAAATGCAACTCTTCCGTCCAGACGCATCTCTTAAACAGTGAATTCCTCGAAACGTCAAACAACATGACTCTTGGGAATACGTAGGCATTAACACTTGTGTTTGGATGCACCTTCTCCTTCTAGACGCGCGTACCATTTATAAAAGGCATCCTCTTCATTAGAACGTCTCATAGATGGGAAGGACTCCATAGCAACAAGCCTCAAGCTCCCTAGAATTGGATTTCTTCACCCAAAAACTCTAGTAATCCCTTTCAAACTCTTCTAAAGAATTAGGTTTGATTAGATTGCCAACCATAATCCCCCAAATCATCCTTAATCCAAAATTTTTCAAACCCTCTTTTAACCCAAAAACCTTCAAAAATCCAATCTCCACCATGCCTATTGACCTCAATCCAATGCACATGTGGCACGAGTAGCCCAACCAGCTTGGTAGGATGCTAGGGTGTGGATAGATGAGTATGGGGTTCAACACCACTTTGATCTTTCCTGTTTTACTACATTGGAAGTTGAGCAGAAGTATATGCACTACTTTACTGCTCATCCCATTCTGATAGAGAGATGCTTAGTGTCGGATGAGTTTGTAGGGTATGGGATAGATCAACTTGTGACTACAAGGGTATGAGGGATTTTGTTAAGACGTCTGGTAGAGGGGCAATCCCACTGATTGCAAAGTTTTATTCAAATGATGAGAGGATGGGTCCAAAGAGGTTTTGGACTACAATTAGGGGGGTTAGTTTCATTGTTGACTCCCTAATGAATTTTCGAGTGGCAAGGGTGAATATGGTACCGAGGCCATAGTACTCGTTGACCACAGTGTTTAATGCTTGTCTTCTAAAGTGAGTAAAATATATATGGGTTCCCAAGCACAAGAATGTATAATGTTTAGTAACTCGGTCGATTACTGAGGTCGTCTCCTCAAAAAAAATATATGCAACTCAAGAGATGACTAATAAAAAGAACAATAAAATCCTTGAATTTTTAAAGTGTTTTGAAAAAATCAATAAACAAAGAAACAATAATTAAAACCAACTATACAATCTTCAAAGCTTATCTCACCATAAATAGGAACTTTGACCTAATTTATAACTCATTCAAGATTTTAATCAAATGCTCTTAAACAAAAAATATTCAACTTAGAATCAAGTAAGCAACAAATGTATTTAAATTGATTGAATTAATTGGTTATAGAATTATAGTCACGTTGGTTGCAATGATTCCAAGAATTATCCGCGGCAAACCTAATTGTCTACGGATAATCAAAAAGATATACATGTCAACCATGTTTCCAAAATCAATTGTCAATCAAAAAAATAACTTAAACATTATAAACCCTAGTTAGTTCAAATTTTCCATTTATAGATGAGAATCCCTCATCCGATCATATCGGAAATTGACTACTCACTCATTGCAAAAGTAAAATTTAAAGTAATTATTGAAGACAAATCATAAACAAAAGAGAAATTGAACTTGAATTGAAATAACAAAGTACCTTGAATTGAAATTGAAATCGTAAACGATTATACGAGGTAGAATAAACAAACTCCTTCTTACGTAATTTAAAAGACTAAAAAGAAACAATACTTTGGAAATATAAAGGAAAAGAAACAAAGTACATGTAGAAAACTTAAGAACAAAACCCTAGTTTCTAAGGTTGGAGAAGAAGAATGGTTTAAAAAGGCCCAGACGATTTCTTTCCCAAAAGAGTTCTTATTGAATTAAAACATTGATGAACCTATAGGAACCAAGTCCTGATCTACTGGTTGCAAAGTTGCTGTTTCACACGAACTAGTAGATCTTCACAGCTGCTGGTACAACTACTCTCTATTTTGAACCTACTGTTAGGAAAGTAATGACCTACTGGTAGCAAAGATTTTGTTTTGCTTCCACCGATAGGAATTCACAACTACTAGTAGAACCTCAATCTGCTGCCTGATGAACCGATAGGAAACCTATCGGTAGAACCTCACTTTTTTCTAAATTTCCACTATAATGCCCTTGGTTCAACTCGTGGCTCACCTAGCTCATTCCCAAAGTCTTACAAATATAAAAATCAATGCAAAACCTTTGCCATTACATCAATTTACCAACAAACACAGAAATTTCTTATAAAACACAAAACTAAACTAAAGCAAAATAAATAGATAACAAACAAAGTTAAGATGAATGATACGAAACATAAAATATGAAATAATATGCACTCACCACACCCCCTAACTTAGGCTTTGCTAGTCCCTCAGCAAATTAGAAATAAAATCCTAACATCACACTTATAAATTCCAAAGTAGAATTGAAACAATCAACATCATAAATGGAATGTATATGCTCGAAGAACTCGAGACACACATTGAAATCAAAAAGACTAAATATATAGATGTGTTTTGCTTTAGGGTACAAAAAAATCAAAATGTAATATTCCCTCTAAATCCCAAGGTTCTTCTATTTAGGCTATTACTACCCAAAAAATACATCTTAAACTACTAAAACCTAATTACTTCCTAAAAAAATAGAAAATCAAGAGGAAATCAAAAGAAAATCCTAGAAGTAGGATCCCATATCCACCATCACTCTGAATCAGAAGAAACATCATCCTAATCCTCATCTTCATCATCATCCCCTAAAGCATACTCTGCACTACTACTTTCCTTAGCAACACTAAGAGGTAAAGCAGCAATGGGTGATGATCTTGCCTAATCTATAGTAGGATGTGTAGATGTAGGTGTTGGAGCCACTCTTGGAAGTTTCTTTACTAGTATCAAAACCTCAAATATCCTCCTCAAAACTCTAAAGCAGTCATCCACTTTCTACTACAACCTATTCTATGAACGCTTCACCACCCTCATGTCACTCTCAATACCTCCTAGCCTTTCCTTCAACTTACTCACTCTCTGATGTACTATAGCATGAGTGGTATGAGTAGTCTCAGTAGTAGAAGTAGTAGTAGGCTTCGACTTGCTCTCTGAACCACCAAACGTAGACATTGTTGAGCTCTTCCTTTCTCCACTGTTGCTGATTAGGCCAAGCTAAGGAGGAAAAAGCTATTTTGATGTTGTCTTCCTTACCCCAGCATTAAGGTAAAGCTTCGTCACCGTATTACCACAGGGCATGTTGCACTTTGACTTTCTCGTGGTGTAATAGTCTCTCAACACACCCCATATCATCAGGGTTATGTCAATACTTGATCTTGCCATAAATTCAGAGAACAATACAATCTTAGCCATCCCTAGATTATTCTCACACCCCTTAGGGTAAAAATTGTAATGAAGAATCTTGTTTATCTACCAGTGCTCAGCATCTAAATGTCCATGGATGAAAGTGCAGGCTGGTCATACATCTCATTGACATACTCAAAAGGGTCCTTTGCTATAAACTCCACCTGTGAGTAATCAATCTCAAAGGGATCAGGCCTCTTATAGCCCAAATACTTGGCTATCTTCACCAGAATGACCTCAATCACCTTCCCTCGGACCGTGGTCCTCAGAATCATCAAATAAACATCAATTACAATCAATCTAGTACAAAAATCATGATAGAAAGATACAATGTACCCCTCAATTGGCTTAAAGAAAAACTTAAGGCCACAATCAATAATTGCCCGAACTGTTGTATTCTTCCCCAAGCTAGTCGCATCCACCATGCCCTCACACATCACTCCCCTCTTCTCTATATTCTCATTGTAACCTGAATTCTACCTCTTCTTTGGCACATGAGGTTGCTCAGGCCCCTCTGACTCAAACTCCACCACTTGCCTATTTCCTTTTCCCTTGGCTTGTGTCAATTTCTTAACCGCGGCTAGTGAATGCACACTCACACTAGCCATGCTCATCACCACCATGCTAATCATAGACACCAAGAAAATTAAACCCATAAACCAAGAAATCCATCCCTCACTTGAAGAAACTGGATTCTCTGCTTCCTCATTGCCAATACCGAGATTCTTACTTTGAATCCAAAGTGAAATGAATATGTTTGATGAATTGGAGGAGTATAGAAGGTAGTTTAGAAAGGGTTTTGAGGATTTGGGTCTTTGTGGTTTATAAGAATGAAATGAGAAAAACCATTAAACTCCCTTTTTTTTATTGTTGGTCAGAACAGGGATGAACCAGTAGAAAGCATGTCTTACATTGTCTAATTAGGAAATGTACCTTGTGAGCCTATGTATTGTTGTGAGGTATTGAATTCATTGATGTAATTGAAATGTGTAGGAATAATATATTTCGATTGTGATTGGAATAAACACTAAGTACATTGGTTGTTACTCAATGATCGCCTAGTGTCATTATATTTTGGATTATCAAGTGTGATAGGTAGACGATGAGCGTTCTAGGTCGCTTCTTAGAATTTGCATAATATTATTAAATCCTGGTCATTATATCAAAATTAGAGATTGTGAGAATTTTTGAATTATTTTTTGTTTTTTGTATGGTTGATTTAATCAGACTGGCATAGTGGAAGCGTGATAATATACACAAGAGAGATCGAGGTACAATTAATTTGAAAGAAATAGGGTCTGAAAAATTTTGAGGACGAAATTTATTTTAAGGGGGAAGAGTGTAATACCCTGAAACAAATAATAAGAAAAATAAAAAAATTTAATGCTGCCTTATTCACCTGCTAAATTGTAGTATAACTAAAAATGCCAATAATAAGTCAACAACAAAAATAAGGTTGTAAATCACAGTGATTGTAAATTACCAATTACAATTTATAAGAAAAAAATAAACGTAGGGCTATAAGTATGGATGATAGATTATTGATATTAAAAGTAAGGAATGTTTACCATTTGTGTATTTCAATTACTTTCCAAAGAGTGTGTGTGTGTGAGAGAGAGAGAGAGAGAAAGGGAGAGAGAGAGGTCAAATACACGTTAATTGAATAATAGAAAAACAAAAAAAATAGGGAGAGATTTTCGGCTACTCTTTTGGTGAGATAAAGAACAAAATATCAAGTGTAACATTTGGTTATACACAGGGATATATAGTATACAGTTACAGAGTTTTATATCCAAGAAGAATCCTATACCTTCTGGTTTTCTTTAAAAGGCTTGGAATGGTGGCTATGTTTTAGGATTGCTTTATGACTGTAAGAGAATGGAAAAAAGAAAGAGAAAGGAAAGAGAAATGGAAAAATTCAAATCAAGTAAGTGGTTTATCTCATAATATGCATCTGTGTGTAAAAATCTTTGCAAATAGTCCTTTTATTGCTATCATCATTGTATTTTAATCCATTGTTTAATCGTTGATTTGTGAAGTTCGTTTGAATTTTCATTTAATGGGACTTGGTATTTTTTGTGTGAATTGTTTTTTTTTTTTTTGGTGAAATGCTTGGGACCTATTGGCACATGCATCAAGCGCATTCAGTGGCATGATTTTGTTATTGAGATGTGATTGTGGCCTGGAAAGGTGTGTGATAGAATGGGATGTACTAAGTAGCGCCTAATATGTAGCTAAGACGAACCTAGTACGAAGATTCAAATAATTTGGAAAATTGGAGAATTGGGTTTCGTAAGATTTTATGAAGAGATCTGTGTTGAATGCTCAATTTTATTTGTTGATTCTATGGGTGATTGTTGGATTATCATGTGACCTTGTGATTCTGTATGTTATGTTTAAATTGCTTATTGGGCCTTCCAAGCTCTGACCCATCTCAAATGCAAGTTGAAAACCAATTGAAAGCCGGTAAATGATCGGGTCGGTTAAGAAATTAGAGACTTTGGATTATTGATAGTTAGTGTAATTTAACATGTTTGGTGGTGGTTTGAACCATTGTAATGACTTTTAAAGATTGAGTGATTCTAATTTTATTGATTGAGGATTTTAGTGCTCTGTATGGATTGAGATTGATGGTTATTGAGTTCGCGCACTGGATCCAAGGAAATTGGGTTCATGACGTGACAAGAAGGTGCGTACCTAATCATTAGATCCACAATGCCATAATATTTTTTCATACTGAAACATATGGAGGCCACTTTTCATCAATGAAAAATTATGCAAAGATTTTTCTTTGTGGATTTTATTAGCCAACACTGCTCCAAGATTCCCATGTTTTTTGTCTATCATGTGATCGTTAACAACAAAAAAAAAACAATATAAAATCCTTTTGGCCTTTTCTTTTTCAATGTTTTTGAAATTTTCAATTGACATGTAACATGCATAAACATGCACCAAAACAAAGGAAAGACAAGCAAAAGATTTAACATAAATCCTAAAAATGAATGTCAAACTTGTCCTCAAAAAACTATTTGGATTTTCCAATTTATTTTATTTTTGGGTTTATCAAAGTTCTAATTTATTTTTTTTTTGGATTTTCATATACAAAAACAAATTAACAAAAAACAAAGAAACAATATATACAATGTATGACCCTTGGATGTTTGATGCATGGCATTAATGAGCACTTATGTCCATTCTCTCACCTCTCCTATTTCTTAGAAGCCATGACCTTGCTAGAAGTACTCGAGGCCTCCAACTTGGTTACGATGGTGAGTTTCTCAAGATTCCCCCTAGTCACCCATACTTTATTTCCGTGACGCCCCAAAAATCGGGGGTCCTTTATTAGCCATTGACCATTCGTCAACCTATGGAAAATACCCGTGATAGTCGTACAACTTGACTCCACATTAATAACATCCCCATTACCGGGATTTCAACCCATACATAAAACCCGTGTTTGTTTTATCATTGGATACAACCATGGTGCAAAGTACCACTATTCATACTCCATTATAGTCCATTTATATCCTTCGAACCCAATAACTCATAGGCCGAAGGCTTGACAATGTATTCTTAAAATTTCAGATTTTTGAAAAAACCTTCCGGAAGGTTTTGCTCGACCTTCCGAAAGGTTTTACATACTGAAAAAGTTCTTCCAGAAGGTTTTCATCAACCTTCCGAAAGGTTTTGTCCACTGGATAACAATTTACATTAACCTTCCGAAAAGTTTTACCTGCTGGGTAAAAATTTACATTAACCTTTCGGAAGGTTTTGTCTGTTTTTCTGCAAATCCTTCTTTCTTCATTTCCAATCCATTCCAAATCACCACAATTCCTTCTACAACATGTTTAACAATGTTTCCACAAAAGATCTAATATATATACAAGTCCTACTACAAAAAATCCATATGATTACACTTGAGAATGAAATGTTAACGAAAGTTTTACAAAACTTGATTTCAAAAGCCACAAGCCGGCTCTTCTTCACCCTCGAGGCACCGAATGAGTGTCATCCACCGGAATGTACCCCGTACCTGAAATGTGTTCCCGTATAGGGTGAGCTATGCCTAGTAGAGTATTTCCTACAAAGGCTACTCCCCAACCTAAGTGCATATGCAATGTTCACATCCAACATTTTCCAACAACAATCATTCCACCCAAAATTTAAGCAAATCATAGTTGAAATCTAACATGTCATGCCATAAAATGAAATGATACTCATTCATTCAATTTACCCGAGCCCTTCTCGGCTCCACAACACATGCAATGCCAATGTGTATAAAACCGAGCTTTTCTAGCTCCGACCGTTTACCTTCACCCCATGCTTTGCAGTGAGTATCAAAATCGGGCTTTCCAAACCTCCGCCATTTGTGTTACACACCCAATGACTATTTAAAATCTCTGGGTCTTTCTTGGGGTGGGTATTTATGGACTTACGCCAACGGTTCTGCGTACACCGACACACTTTATGGGCTCTTAGACCAACGAAAGTGCATATCTGAACACCGGGCCTCTCACCCAAGGGATAGTCTAACCCTTCTTGCTAACCCCAACCCAATTCTTTTTCATGCAACCGTGCGACTCAACCGGATATTCAATCCAACTTTCCTAAGCCCACTTGTCAACCACCAAGTTTGGTGTTTGACCAACCCATGCACTCACCCATACCCACACCCATGTCTCATGCCCAAGGATGTGATGCTCCCGTGCAAATGCAATGTAATGCACCATTGCTATCTCAATGTCATGCCCACATGTAATGAATGTCATATGAGCAACTTTAACCACATGTATACATATGTCATGCAATTTATCACCAATTTCATCATAATGTCGATATATCAATGAGCATACGTCAACATTTCATTTCCAACAATAATTCACAAACATGTTATTTCCTCATATATATCCCAATAACACACTATGTTCATGAAGGCATAATTAAAACACATAGCATGATCACATAATATCAAGTTTCATGGAATTACACTAGTAATTACCACATACCAATTCCAAGCTAGGAATTTAATATTTAAATTAGGTCAATTTCCCATACCCAATTCACCAAATCAATCAATTCCATCAACTCCATATCCATAGGCAAGTGATATATATCTCTATCAACCTACCCATTACACAAAACACCCTAGGTTGTAAAATAAACCCGAGTAGGAAGGAACCCTACCTCTTGAAGCGTAAGGAATGACTATAGGAAGTCCCAAGAATCTGCTTCTAGCCCAAATCCCAAGCTTTCAAAAATCTCATTTTTCAACCTTCAATGAAAATTCTTGTTCTTGGTACGTAGGCGTAGCCTTTGACGAGGAGAGCAACTTTTCCTCTTGGCCCGAGTGGATCCAAGCACCGTGGAGTCGTAAATCCTAGAGAGAATGTGAATAAGCTCTCTCTTTTCCTTCTCTTCTTTATTGGCTAACGGATGGACAAAAGAATGGGGGGAAAATCTGATTTTTTCCCCTATTTATACTTCTTGATACTTGGCCCACAATGTGTCACACGATCCTATTTTCCCCGGGTCCATTTTCGCCCTGAAACGATTAAATTTCGTCCCGGTTCAAGTTCAAAATATTTTTATTTTAAATTATATTTAATTAATTCCCAACTTTTGAAATGTTTTCAAAAATCTCATTTTTGGATCACCCAAAACTCGATCACCTCGTAAAATGTGAATAGTCCAATTATTTCAGAATTCGATGAAATTTGACAGGGTGACTAGATTTCAGGAGACGAATCCAACGGTGAGTTCCATTTCGTCATCCGAGATCTTGAAAAATTCAAGTTTTTCAACCCATATTGTAGCGACAAATTATCATTTTGCCCTTTTTGTAAAAAGTTTAAATTTACCGGGTTTTACATTCTTCCCCCCTTAAAAAGAATTTTGTCCCCGAAATTCATACACACACATACACACTTAACCACATGCATATGCAACAATGACATTATACTTAAAATTATAAAACTTGTACCTCCATCCTCGAACAAGAATGGATAGTTGATACGTATAGTGTCCTCACGTTCCCATGTCGCCTCCTCTATGCCTCGGTGCTACCATAGCGCCTTCCCTAACCTCACGGTCTTGCCTCGCAAAACCTGCTCTTGGCTATATACGCACCGGTCCCTCCTCGAAGGTCCCATCCACATCAACAATCATCTCACCCCAATCCACCACATGTGTCGGATCTGGAGTATACTTTTGAAGCATAGAGACATGGAACACCGCGTGAACACCTGATAGATTTGACGATAACGCCAACCAGTAAGACACTTTACCCACCCTCTCGAGTACCTCGAAGGGTCCAATAAACCTCGGCGACAGCTTCCCTCATTTTTCGAACCTAACCACTCCTCGCTTAGGCATCTCCTTCAAGAAGACGTGATCTTCTACCTCGAACTCCAGGGGTCTCCGTCGTCTGTTGACATAGCTCTTCTGCCGGCTCTGAGCCATAAGAAGATGCTTTTGAATCAAGTCCACCTTTTTTAGGTGTCTTTAATCAAATTTGGACCCGTAGAGGGTCTCTCTCCCACCTCTGTCCAACAAACCAGAGAACGAAAAGGCCTCCCATAAAGTGCCTCATAGGGTGTCATCTGTATACTCGCCTAATAACTGTTATTGTAGGCGAATTCCACTAAGGGTAAGTGATCTTCCCAACTACCCTTGAGGTCTAGGACGCATGCCCGCAGCATGTCCTCTATTATCTAGATGGTCCTCTCCGACTGACCGTCCATCTGGGGTTGAAATATTGTACTCATCGTCCACTGAGTCCCCATAGCCCGTTGGAAGCTCTCCCAAACGTGGGCAGTGAACCTGGGATCCCGATCCGATACTATAGATACAGGTACCCCATATAACCTGACAATCTCCTGTATGTACATTATATAGAATTACTCCAGTCGGAAGGTCATTTGTACCGCCAAAAAGAGCGCCGACTTCATAAGCCGATCCACTATCACCCACACACCATCATGTCCCCGCGATGTCCGTGGCAAGTGAGTCACAAAATCCATGGTGATATGCTCCTACTTTCACTCAGGTACCTCCAAAGGCTGGAGTAACCCTGCTGGTCTCTAGTGCTCAGCCTTATCCTGTTGACATGTGAGGCATCTACTGACAAAGTCACCAACCTGCCTCTTCATCCCACTCCAATAATACTGGCGACGAAAATTATGGTACATCTTCGTGCCACTTAGATGCACTGCAAATCAGGAGCAGTGGAACTCCCTAAGGATCTTCTCTCTCAGATATGCTAACTAGGAAACTACAACCCTTCCCTTGTACCGAAGGTTGTCATCTGAGTGAAATGGCCCAATCCTCGTCACTGGTACCCGCCTGCACTCGGTCCCTGATGGATAAAATCTCTATATCCCGACTCTGGGACTCGATCATTCTGCTCAGTAGGGAAGGCGTAGCTATCAAACTCCACAAAATGCCCTAAGCCTAATCTATGTATCGTAGCTCGAATTGTCCCACAGTCTCGAGCATCCGCCACTCCCGGGAAGCCACACTAGCCAAGACTCCCCGCGACTTTCGACTGAGTGCATCAACTATCACATTTGCCTTACTGGGGTAGTAATGCAAAGTGAAGTCATAATCTTCGAGGTACTCCATCCACTGGCGTTGCCTCGTGTTGAGGTCCCGCTGTGTAAAAATATACTTCAGACTTTTGTGGTCTGAAAATACCTCGAATTGCTCCCTGTATAAGTAGCAGTGCCAACTCTTCAAAGCAAAGATAATGGCTGCCAACTCGATGTCATGTGTAGGATAACTTCGCCCATGGTTCTTTAACTGCCAAGAACCATAAGCCACCACCCTCCCGGGCTGCATCAAAACACATCCAAGTCCGTCCTTGGAGGCATCACAATACACGTTATACATTTGTCCCCTCTCTGGAACTATCAAAATAGGAGCGGAAGTAAGCCTCCATTTTAACTCCTGGAATGCCTTCTCGCACGAATCATCCCACTGAAACTTGACCTCCTTCCGGGTCAATCTCGTCAAAGGTGCAGCTAGTCGGGAGAAGTCCTTAATGAACCTCATGTAATACCACGCCAATCCCAAGAAATTGTATATCTTGAAGACTGACTTCGGCCTCTCCCAATTTATTACCACCTCAACCTTCTCCAGGTCCACGGATATTCCCGAAGTCGACACCACGTGTCCCAAAAACTTTATCTCCGTAAGCCAAAATTTACACTTGTCAAACTTGGCGTACAACTGATGGTCTCTCAAGGTTTGGAGAACAATCCTCAAGTGACCTCATTCTCCTCCTCAAATTTGGAGTGGATCAAGATGTCGTCAACAAACACCACGATGAACTGATCCAAATAGGGTTGGAACACCCTATGCATGAGATCCATGGATGCCGTTAGGGCATTCGTCAACCCAAATGGCATTATTGTGAGCTCGAAATGCCCGTACTGTGTTCTGAACACCATCTAAGGGATATCTGCCTCCCTGATTCTCAATTGATGATAGCTGATTCGTGCATAAAGTTAACAATTTTTACTATTCCTTTTTGGACTAATTGTGCTTTGATGGAGTTTAAGTAATGACATTTCAGGTCCTAAAGTAAACAAAGGCTCAAGAACAACAAAAATCACACTTGAATGTAACACCAACACAAAAGGGAACAAAAATGCAAAAGGTTGGAACAAAGCAAGAACGTTCGAACGTCAACCCACGTTCGAACGTCCTCTAAAACCCTGCCAAGACCAACTGCTGAGACATGGCGTGTTGGAGTCAGCAAAAAAAAAAGAAGAACCAGAAGTACTTGAGTACAACGTTTGAATGTCACTCCACGTTCGAACGTTGTCTTGAGTGATTAAGGAGTTGTTGAGTGTACAATCAAGGTTGCTCAAGGCGTATGGAAGTGACCAAATCAGTGACCACAGGCCACTTGAATGGAAGAAATCAAACGTCATCTCACGTTCGAACGCCCTCAAAGCAAAGACACAGACAACGTTCAAACGTCACCTCACGTTTGAACATCCTTGAAGAAAAGGCAGACTTAACATTCGAACGCCAGATCACGTTCGAACGTCCCCCTACAGACTACCTGCAGAATAGTTGATTCCCATGGGTGAAAAATACTATTCACTCATCCTCACTTATCTCTTACCCCCTCCTCCCCTTCCTTGCCTATAAATACTCCCTTGTTGGGAGCTTAAAGGGCATTCTTCCACTTGTAGAGAAAGGAGGGAGCAATCTTTATGCTTGTAAAGTAAAGAGTGTTTTAGTAATCTAGTTCTTGAACATTTCATGTTTATGCTTTCATTTTCCATTTACATCAACCATGATGGAGGCTTAGACTCCCCTTATAGTTGTACTTGCTTTTATTTGCAAAGTATCAAGAGAGGTAGTTCATCTTTTGGTTGTGGTGGAAACCCTCCAAAAGCAACTAGCTTTCTTCTACTTTTATTGTTCATGTATTTCACTTCCATTGTTTGAGCATCCTTCTTTCTTGGAAGAGTTTCACTCTTCCACTTTTCTAGAGCTTTACCAAAGCCGTGAAGGGTGGAAAGTGATTCACTTATTCTTCATTGAAGAAAAGCTCTTTGTTTAGTTTGCTTTACTTAGTAGCATCTCTACTTAGAGGGATGAGTAGCACTCACTTTTCTAGCTTTGCCAAGGCCATGAAAAGTGAGTAGTTCCTCATTCACTCTTTAGTAAGAGGTGATGAATATGTAAATATTATCCAAAAGTTATGTTTGTGCAACTTCTTCATGCTTTAATGGTTTATACTCCACTTGTTCATTGGGCGATTGAATGTACCTAGCAAAGATTGAGGTCCTTTGTATAACTCAGGGCTCCATCTATGATACGGATAACTCTCGTATAGAAAGATCCGTTGGTTCAATGCAAGTACCCCGGCTAGCTCTTCATAAAAACCTTTCAATCCCCACTATCCTTGCACTTTATTCAAAGAATGGATCATTAATGACATGGTTGGATGCCTTGTAGAAACACTTGCTTGTTTGTAGAGGGGTTAAGTCTCGGCACAGACAATTCTTGTAAACTTCTAGAAAGGCATCGGAATCATGTGCTTAATTCTCACAGTTCATCTTTATCTTCCGATTAACTTGTTGTTGACACGAGAGTTAATTGAGTTATAAAGCACAAACATAACAAAATGGATACTCTATTACATGTCCTGATCCTTGAGCTAAAGGGTGGCCATTTCATTTTAAGAATCTTATATTTTGTCTAGAAAACTCTTGAAAAGAATCTTCTATTCTATTCAAGGAATCCCCACCACTCCAAACACTCAAAATTTCCAAGTTACTTGGTCTTTATTATTGCTTACTTCAGAAACACCAATCATATTTTCCTCTGGATTCGACTCCGGACTTCACCGAATTATTACTACAACTTGACTGCCTGTACATGGATGTACACATTTCGGATCAATTCATGTTTTTGGCACCGTTGTCGGGGGGCCATAAAAGGTGTTTTACAGTAAAAGGTGCTTTACAGTAAAAGGTAAAAAGACCTCATTTTTGTGTATAAATTTGCTTTACTTATGGAAAGTTGTTTTAATTACTTTTATGGCTGAAAACGCCCCTCGCTATCAAAATTTGTAAGCTGAATCGTCTGGGTCTGGGAATCAATCTGAACCACTTTCACCTAGATCAGTAGCAGACTCTTGTGAAATAAAATGACAAATGGTGAGAGACAAGAGGAAATTCTTGTAAGGGAAGGGGAAGTATCTAACATTCGAACTCTGAGGGATTACTTGAATCCCACAAGGAATAGTGTCCCCTCTTGTTTTATTTTTCCTGAAGATGCACCCCTATTTACTGTAAAGACAGGGATAGTTCAACTACTCCCTCAGTTTCGTGGACTCGAAACAGAAAACCCATATGTACATATAAAAGATTTTGAGGAAGTATGTCGAACTTTTCAAGACAATTTTGAACTGGCCAAGATGAAACTTTTCCCTTTTTCCTTAAGGGATAAAGCTAAACAATGGCTAAATTCTTCAAAAGCTCTTTCAATACCTGACTGGCGAGCATTACAAAATGAATTTTTTAGAAAGTTTTTTCCTCTACACCGCACTAATGCTTTGAAAAGACAAATCATGAATTTTTTGGTCAAAGAAGGAGAAACATTTTACCAAAGTTGGGAGAGATTCAAGGATCTACTCCAGTCTTGCCCACACCATGCTTTTGAGAATTGGATCTTGGTAGGATTTTTCTATGACTCCCTACCCAGTAGACTATGCCAGTTTGTCGAAATGATGGCTCAAGGGGAAAGTTTATGAAAAAAATTCCGAAGGAGGCATTCAATTTCTTTGATACCATATCTGACAGTTCTTAGATGTGGGACTCCGCCTCTCCCACAACTATTGAAGCAAAACCATCTACTTCCCAAGGGGGTAAGTATGTCTTGAAAGATGATGATGACCTTAGAGCAAAAATGTTCACCCTATCTCGAAAGCTTGAAGCTTTAGAGATGAAAAAGGTTCTTCAAGTCGATGGTAGCTCTCCCACAGAACAAGTGTGTGGGATCTGTGCGCTAACAGGACACCCTACTGGGGAGTATCCTACAATTCCAGCATTCAAAGAGGTTTTGTTGGAACAAACAAATGTTGTCTCTAATTTGAACAAGACTTACTCCAACCCATACTCTGAAACATACAATCCAGGGCGGCGGAACCACCCAAACTTCAGTTGGAGGAACACACAGCCAACTCCAATGAACCAACAAGATTCATAACCACCACCTCAAGGACCTCCCGCATACCAACCATACCAACCACCACAAAAGAGGAACCTTGAGGACACACTAAACCAATTCATGCAAAGCCAAATGAACTACAACCATAGTTCCATTCAGGCTTTCACTGATTTCAAAACCTAGACCACTTAATCTTTCGAGGATCTTAAAAGTCATATCCAAAAGTTAACCCAATCCATGACCACACATGAAAAGGGCAAGTTTTCTGCCCAACCAAAACCACCACAAGGCCAATTTCAGGTGGGAAATCCTTCATCCATGGAAAATCCACAAGGTCAAGCCCAAGTTGTCACTAAACTAAGAAGTGGCAAGGTGATTGACAAGACCATTCGAGAAAAGCTAATTCCAAACCCAAAATCCATCCCAATCAACTCACCAATCGAGCCTGAATTGGTTAAGCCTTAACTTGTGAGAGAAGAAGAACCCAAGCCCATAATTGAACAACAACCAGAACCATCACAGGAAGAAGAACCCCTTGTGTTCTATTCCTACTCCTTTTCCTCATAGACTCAAAACTGCATAGAAGTTGAATAATCAGCCAAAAATTTACGAGCTCTTCAAGCAAGTAAAAATCAACATCCCACTTCTGGATGCAATCAAAGAAGTTTCATCTTATGCCAAGTTTATGAAAGACTTTTGCACAGTCAAGAGAAGCCAAAATGTTCAAAAAAGAGTCTTCTTGATAGAACATGTCAGTGCTCTGCTTCAACACAAAACCCCTCCAAAATACAAAAATCCATGGTGCCCAACTGTGTCATGTGTCATTGGAAATTTCATAATCGAACAAGCACTATTAGAACTTGGAGCAAGTGTCAATTTGCTCCCATTCTCTGTTTACCAGTAGTTGGGTCTAGGGGAACTCAAACCCACAAATGTCACATTTTAGTTGGTAGACAGGTCTGTCAAAATTTCTAGGGGTATTGTTGAAGATGTACTTGTTCAAGTGGACAACTTTGTATTCCCTGTTGACTTCATCATCTTAGATACTCAGCCAACACAATATTCAGAGAATCCAATTCCTATTATTCTTGGTTGACCCTTCCTAGCAACTTCAAATGCACTAATCAATTGCAGGAATGGAGTCATGAAATTAACCTTTGGAAATATGACACTTGAGTTGAATATTTTCAATGTTGTCAAACACCTAGGAGAGGATAGAGAAGAAATAGAAATAAATTTCATTGAGTCTTTGGTCCAGGACCATCTCAACAACACATTCTATGAAAATTCCATTGGACTTTCTTTGTTAGAAACCATAACATCTGAAACAATAGATGATGATCCAAAGAATTGCCCAACTCATGCTGTTAATTCATGGGCCCCCAAATTCGAGGAACTTTCACTAAGTGGTACAAAGCCACTCTCATCAAATGACAAGTCATCGAAGCCTGAATTGAATCCTCTCCTATCTGACCTCAAATATGCATTCCTAGGAAAGGACGAGTCATTCCCAATGGTAATTTCATCTAAGCTCACAGATTTGCAAGAGTCTAAACTAATTGAAGTGCTTAAAAGCCACAAAAGCACCATTGGGTGGACCATCGTTGACTTGAAAGGTATAAGCCCCATTAATCTGTAATCATGCCATATACCTTGAAGAGGACTCAAAACCCTCTCATCAAATGCAGCCACGACTGAACCTCACATGAAGGAAGTCATAAAGGTAGAGGTGTTAAAGCTCTTAGATGCCAAGATAATCTTCCCCATCTCCGATAGCAAATAGGTTAGTCCAACCCAAGTTGTGCCTAAAATTTCTGGAGTCACAGTGATTAAAAATGATGCAAATGAACTGGTATCAACTAGAGTTGTCACAGGATGGCGAATGTGTATTGATTACCGAAAACTCAATTTGGTGACTAGAAAAGACCACTTCCCTCTTCCCTTTCTTGACCAAGTTCTAGAGAGAATTACAGGCCATGAATTTTACTATTTTATAGATGGGTATTCTGGATACAATCAAATTGAGATAACACTCAATGATCAAGAGACAACCATATTCACATGCCCCTTTGGCACTTTTGTATTCAACAAGATACCATTCAGGCTTTGTAACGCTCCTTCAACATTCCAAAGATGCATTTTAGGTCTGTTCAGTGACATGGTCGAGAAATTTTTGGAAGTGTTCATGGATGACTTCTCTGTGTATGGTGACTCATTTGATTTGTGTCTGACCAACCTAGAAAAAGTATTGATAAGATGTCAAGAAGCAAATCTGGTGGTCAATTAAAAGAAATGTCATTTCATGGTAACACAAGGCATTGTCTTAGGTCACATTGTGTCGTCTTAGGGCATGAAAGTTGAAAAGGCCAAAATAGATCTGATTGGAAATTTGTCTGCTCCCAAGACTGTAAAAGATGTCCAATCATTTTTGGGACATGCAGGGTTTTACAGGAGATTCATAAAAGATTTCAGTACCATAGCTAAACCCATGTGTCATCTCCTAAGTCAGGATGTAATCTTTGATTGGAGTGAAATGTGCCAAAAAGCTTTTGACAAGCTTAAAGGCATGTTAATTTCTGCCCCAATAATGCAACCCCCTGACTGGACTTTACCCTTTGAACTAATGTGTGATGCAAGTGACTATGTTGTAGACGCTGTGTTGGGTCAACGAAAATATAAGAAACCACATGTGATTTACTATGCAAGTAAAACTTTGAATGATGCTCAAATGAATTCGACAATTGAAAAAGAATTACTTGCCCTAGTCTTTGCTTTGGCAAAATTTTGTTCTTATCTTGTTGGTTCTTCTGTTATTGTGTTCACTGACCATGTAGCATTAAAGTTTTTGCTCACAAAGAAGGATGTTAAACCTAGGCTCTTACGATGGATACTCTTACTTCAAGAGTTTGACTTAGTCATTAAGGACAAAAAGGGTGTTGAGAATGTGGTAGCAGACCATCTGTCCAGGTTAACTTACAAATTTCATGAGGATGGAATGTCAATCAATGAAAAATTCCCTAATGAACAACTGTTCATAATTGATGAGACCCTATGGTACGCTGATATTGCTAATTTTCTTGCTACTGGAACACTCCATCTGTCCTTTTCCCCCACAGACAAAAAGCAATTTTTGACTGAGGTTTGCAATTTCTTTTGGGAAGATCCGTACATATTTAAGTACTATAAGGATCAAATCATAAGATGTTGCATCCCCGCTCAAGAAAGCAAACAGGTAATAGCATTTTGTTATTCCAAAGCATGTGGTGGCCATTTGAGTGATATAGTCAAACCCCATCTGGCATTCAAACTCCCCAAAAGCAAAGACGTAAGACACATTCGAACGTCCATAAAGCCAAAACATAAACAACATTCGAACGTCAACTTACATTTGAACGTCCTCCACAAACTGCCTGCAGAGTAGTTGGTTTTCACTTTTTCTAGGCGGCATACACTATTCATCCTCTCTTATCTCCCCCTCCCCTTCCTTGCCTATAAATACTCCCATTAGGGGAGCTTCAAAGGGCATTCTTCTCTTGTAAAGTATGGAGTGAGAGCTTGGTTAGTAGGCTTAGACTACACCAAGAACTAGTAAGAAGTTTGTATGGAGGTTTAGACTCCCATTCATTTTGATTAATCTTAGATGTATGTTATAATTACTTGTATCAAGAGAGTTAGTTCATTTCTTGGTTGAGGAAGCAACCCTCCATCTTTTTGTTGAGGAAGCAACCCTCCATTTGTTGGTTGAGGAAGTCACCCTCCAAGTAGTGACTAGTTTTCTCCTACTTTCATTGTTTATGTCTTTCACTTTCATTGCTTGAGCTTCCTTCTCCCTTAGAGGAGTGAAACTCTTCCACTTTTCTAGAGTTTTACCAAGGCCGTGAAGGGTGGAACATGATTCACTTATTCTTTGGTGAAGATCGGCTCTTCGTTTATTGTACTTTACTTTGTAAGTTCTCTACTTAGAGGGATAAGTATCACTCACTTTTCTAGCTTTACTCAAGTCATGAAGAGTGAGTAGTTCCTCATTCACTCTTTAGTAAGAGGTGATGAACAAGTATTAATTATCCGAAAGCTATATTTGTGCATTTCCCTTTATTCTTTAATGTTTTATATTTCACTTGTTGAAGGATTGAATGCATCTAGTAAAGTTAAGGTACTTTGTATAACTATGGGTTCTTTCTATGTCACGGATGACTCTTGCATGGAAAAACCTATTGGTTCAAGGCAAGTACTTAGGCTAGCTCCTCATAACACATTTCAATCTTCACTATTATCATGCTTTATCTAAAGAATAGAACATTAATGCCATGGTTGGATGCCTTGTAGAAATACTTGCTTGTTTGTAGACGGGTTAAATCTCAGCACAAGCAATTCTTGTCCACTGCTAGAAAGGCATCAGAATCATGTGCTTAATTCTCACAGTCCAACTTTATCTTCCAATTAACTTGTTGTTGACACGGAGTTAATTGAGTTATAAAACACAAGTATAGTAAATCGGATGATTAACTACATGTTCTGATCCTCAAGCTAACGGGTGACTGTTTTATATTTGAATTTATCTTATAGTTTGTCTAGAAAACTCTTGAAAATAATCTTCTATCCTATTCAAGAAATTTCACTACTTCAAACTCTCAAAGTTTCCAGTTACTTAGTCTCTATTACTGTTTACTTCAAAACACCAATCATAGTTCCCTGTAGATTCGACTCCTGACTTAACTGGATTATTAATACAACTTGATCGTCTACACTTGGGTATACACATTTCGAATCAAGTCACTTACCTCCCTGCATTAGCACACATCCCAAGCTTTGTAAAGAGGCATCCGTGTAAACATCGTATCCTTCCCCACTGTTTGGAATAATAAAGACATGTGTTGTTGTCAGCCTGTCCTTCAATGTGCGGAAGGCAAGTTCACACTCTTGAGTCCACAAGAATCTTTCCCCCTTCTTCGTAAGGGGGGTAATTGGAATGGCCAGCTTTGAGAACCCTTCCACAAACCTCCTATAATATCCTGCTAAACCCAGTAAACTACATATTTTTGTCACATTCCTCGGTGGCTTCCACTTCATCATTGCTTCAATCTTTGTAGGATCAACAGCTACACCTTGTTCCAACTCAACATGGCCAAGGAATTTCACTTCTTCATCTAGAACTCACATTTACTCATCTTAATGTATAACTTATATTCTCTCAATGTCTATAGCACCACCCAAATATGATGTTCATGTTTTCCTTGTGTCTGCGACTAGATCAATATGTCATCAATAAACACAATAACAAACTGATCTAGATACAATCAAAATACTTTATGCATCAAATCCATAAAGGTTATGGGAGCATTAGTCCGTCCGAGCGGCATTACAGTATGTTTGAAATGATCATACCTTGTATGGAAAGCTATCGTAGGAATATCCTCCTCCTTGATCCTCGGTTAATGGTACCCTATGCAAAGATCAATCTTGGAGTAATATTTAGAACCTCTCAGCTGATCAAATAAATCATCAATCCAAGGTAATGAGTATTTATTCTTTATTGTCACTTGGTTCAATCTCTGGTAGTCCATGCATAACCAAAGCATTTCATCATGCTTCTTCACAAAGAGGATCGGGTCTTCCCAAGGTAAAGTTCTTAAATGAACAAACCCAATTGCTAGTAACTGGTCTAATTGTTTCTTTCGCTCCTTTAACTCCAAAGCTGTCATTCGATAAGGTGCAATAGAAATGGGTTTTGTTCCAGGATACAAGTCTATGGTGAACTCAATCCCACTTCAAAGTGATAAGCTAGGCAACTCATCCAGAAATATATTTGGAAAGTATAACACCACAAATATCAACTCTCGCGGGGATTCAACTCCTTTCTCTCCCATTAAGCTAGCAAGAAAGCTTAGACTACTTCTTGCCTTAGCCTATAAGAACTGTTTACCTGTCATGGGAAAAGGGTGCAAAGCATTCTGCTCATTTGTGAAGTTGAATACGACTCCTCCCGATGATTGGTACACTACCCTTTTTCGGAAGCAGTCCATCACCGTATAGCATATAGACAACAAGTCCATTACAAAGATCACATCATGCCCCTGCATGTCCAACACTACCAAATCTACCCTCAACTCTTGTTCCCCTATCCACAGTATGCAACCCCAACACACCTTAAGGGTTTCCAATTGTTCACTAGTGGGTAAGGCAATATTCAACTCCTTGTCAAAGTTTTCACATTTCAATCCCAATGTTTTAACATATGCCAAGCGTATAAATGAGTGAGTAACACTAGGATCAAATAATATGTGTGCCCAAGAATTATACAATAAAATGATACCTTTTGCCACAATATTGGAGAAATCATCCTCCATTTCAGTCATTGCAAAGACTCGACCTTTAGTGGTACCAGTTGGTACAATTGCACCAGGGTTCTTCTATGGAAGTTGCCTCTAAGGTGGGGGCTTATTCACATTTTTCTATCTTGCTGCCTGATTGGTCTTTCGTGGAAATGATGGACAGTTATTTCTAAAGTGCCCGAACCCCCCCATGCAAAGTGTTGGAGTTGGTCTGTGACTGCTCTATTTTGAGTAACCCCAACTCCTTGAACTACTTGATTCCTTTGCTCTAAAGCTTGATCAGATCGACAATATGAAGATGCCCTTTGTGTGACTCCGCTGCTGCTACCTGCTCTCAAGGGAAATCCTCTAGCAAAAATGTGTCTTCGTTTGGCCTCCTCTTTGTCTCTCTCCACCAAGATCACCCATTCCACTAGATCCTTGTATTATCAGATCTTGAGTGCAACTAGCTTCTTGCGGATGGAAGGTCTCAAACCTTGTTCAAACCGTTTAGCCCTCTTTGCATCCGTAGCCACAAATTCGATTACGTAGTGAGAAAGATCATTAATTTTTATTTCATATTCAGTCACCAGCATGCTACCTTGCTTCAAAGCCAAGAAGTCTACACTCATCCTATCCTTCATAGACTCAAGGAAGTATTTATCTTGGAAGATTTGATCAAACATCTCCCAACTCATAGTATCCACTACATGTATCTGCTTCACTAAATCCCACTAGTGATCTACTTCTCCTTTGAACACATAAGTCACTAGCCCCACCCGAAGATCAGCAGCAATCCCCATGCTATCACACATTTTTCTCACTTTTCTAATCCACTTATCCGCCTCCATCAGATTAGAGCTTCCTTGGAAAGTGGGTGGGCACTATCGTTAGAATTCTAGCAACACCATATCCTACGATTTTCATTGAAATCTCCTTATCCCATCACCAATGGTTGTGTCACTCCATTCTGGTTGTTGTTTCCATTCTAAATATGTACCAAAGTGGTCAACTCCCATAGGCATTGGTAGATACCATTCATAGAATCCAGAGGAGGTGGTGATGACAGGTTCACGAAACCTCCACGTCCACGTCTTCGTCCTCGTCTACCGTCCATTCTACACAAAAAAACTTCAATTTAGTTTCCTTAACATACAAGAAACCCTAACTCACACTAGAGTCTAAAGCTTGCTATCAGGTTTAATTTTATAACTTCATTCTTCCTAATCCTAACTCTCTAGTGGTAATCCATAACCTACAGCTCCCATGTAAGACCTAATTCCTAAACTCTAATACTAAACATATAATGCCCCACTATCCACCCTAGAAGGCATTGTCATCTAGAAATCGTCCAATCATGAGAGCAACTAAAAAGAACCATTAAATGATAAACCATTCATCCATCTGATAAAGAATAAATACTAGAGTTGATAAAGCATTGAAACTCCTCCAACTTACAATTCAAAACCAAATAGTATCTAGCAGCGAAATAATTAGAACTAGTAGAAACAATTCCATAGGGATCTCTCAAATAAAATATGTTAAATTAAAACAAAGCATCTCTACGCCTCCATTTCAGGATCCCCATATTGACCCTCACTAGTCTCAATGTCGACATGTTCATCTAATTCGACATCCTCCTTTCTGCCAAAATCTGTAAATGTGTTGTAGGGGGTGAGCAAAAGCCTATAAGAAATCTTTCTCAAATCCCAACAAAGGTTTAAAAAAATAAAAAGAAGGCAAGTCTATTTTGGAAAATAACATATATAAATTTTTTAGAGTAAAACCATGACAATTGTAATGATCTCAAGTATATAGAATACAGTAAATCAATGACAGGAATAAACATGCAAGAAATTAAAACATTAACTAAATAACTCAATAGCATCATCTATTATTCTCATGTATGTTGATTGTTTCTCAAAAACGTACACAATGATTCTACCTCATTTACGCGGCACAAATCAAACAATCTCAATCATTACCCATAGGGCACATCACAAACCACTTAGTAAGGGCATATACCATCTCCCACGGCACTGAAGAATCTTTCCTAGGAAAGGTATACCATTCCTCAACCTCGAACCTACGTGAACAATAGTGATTGCTCTCATAAACAACAATCCACTACAAGTGTTAGGCAACTATCTTACACCCACTGGGATAGACTAACCTCTAACACTCTACGGCAGCTCTCGAAGGCAATCCAAGTCCGTCACACCCAAACCATACAAGAGATGAAACCACAATTTTCTCAACAACCACAATCTTAACCAATCACAATTTTTATTAACAATTCAAGTATCATAATTGCACAATTCTCAATATGCTACAGTAGTAAAAGAATTAAAACAAGAAAGAGATCATATTAAGAAAACATTCACAATTGTGATATCAAAATTCTAGGGTTTTGCCAAAAATCATAATTTCTTAGAACAAGAACAAATATAAGACGAAAACATGTTTTCTTAATATGATTGTCATTGGTTAAGAACAAATATAAGACGAACAAATATAAGACGAAAATCACAATCCAACATGTTTTTAGAAAATTAGGATTTTGAAAATTCAAGAACAAGTATTCCTTGAACCCAAACATGTATTTTGTTCAAAACTAATTTCAATGATAAAGAAACAAAGAACTCATAATTATTCCTCATATAACTATCAAGAAGATTGAAAACATACGTATATAATACACTAAGTCTCAATGAAAGAACTCAAGAAGAATCCCCTACCTTGGTTCTGTAGTTTGTGTGTAAACCTAGTGTATTTGATCCGTTCCAACATGACAATCCCCCTTCAATCTTGTATTTCTCCTCTTTTCTCTTGCTCTCTAAGGATCTCTAGGATTAAGAACTAATGAAATAGGGCTAGGGAAGACGCCCTTTGGTATTTATAGTATGAAAAAATAGTCTAATCATCGCAAACCTAATAATCAAAATCGCGCCAACACATTCGAACTAGAGGCTTAACGTTAAGAACCTAATATTTGCTCCTAGTACTTTTGATTTTTCGTCATAGTTTCTGTCAGACACAAATGTACTGGGACTAATAGTTGTCTGAACAAATCCATTCACATTCAAACGGACTCCAATTTTTAGTTGAACTTCCAAGAAATTTTTGGCCTGCTTAGAGATTGATTTAGAAAATTTTCATAAAATACAATTTGAGCCCTGGAAGCCTAGTATCAACTATAAAAATTGAACGTCAAACAGACATCAGGGTAAAAATTTATGGTCCAAATACTAAGGTAATTTCAAATTTTTTCCTACCCGAATTCCCTCTAAAATGTGTTTTAACTCCGAAATACTTCTAACTTCTAATACACACCATATTACCTTTCCTAAATTTTGTATTTCTATTCTCACAATATATATAGTTCATTCTTATGTCATTACATATATGAGCATTACAAAATAATTACATCTCTATATAAATATTAACATGTGAGGGTTCACAGTTCATGGTTTTAATTGTCCAATGAGCTCTGTGTTTGAATTCAATAGGCAAGTGACAAGGATTTCCATAAACTAGCCAATAGGGAGACATGCCCAAAATTGTTTTAAAGGCAGTGTGATATGCCGTCTTGATTTTCTTTCTCTTACATCTAATTTTCCTACCTAGACAGTGGGTGTTGTTTGAGGGGTATGTTGGAATGTATGCGAGTGCCAAAAGTGGTGTACCCTCAAATTATGGTAATGAAAAAGTTGTTTCCCAAGCATAGGAGGCTTATATGTCATGTATTAAGACAAAGTGTTCCAAGAGTGATTTTGAGAATAAAAATAAAAAAAAAATTCTTTGAAAATGTTGGTGAATCATGAGATTCGGGATTGAAAATCTATCACTGAAAAGGATTAGCTAATCCACAAAATTCTTTCCATCGGATATGATTTATCAATCCCACTTATAACTCAATTGACTCAAAAGTGTTTTTTTTTGGGTTTAATCAGAAGATTGGAACTAGAAATCAAGAGTTACCAAATGTGTATATTGGTGTCAAATTGATTCGTAGGAGGATTGATTCGTATAAATTTGAAAGGATGATAAGCATGTCTCGTGACAAGTCTACGATCCATCAAATGTGTACAAATATATACGTTGCAATTTATGTTGTCAAATTCAACACACTACACTACAAGGCAATGTAAAACCCGGGAAAAATTTAAACTTTTTTTGGAAAAAGGGCAAAATGGTAATTTGCCACTATAATGCGGGTTTAAAATTCAGATTTTTTTAAAGCTCGGATGATACAACAGACCTCACTATTGGATTTGTATCGCAAAATCAAGTTGTCCTATCAATTTTCGTCAAATTTCGAGATAGTCGAATTTTGCACATTTTACGAGACAATTGAGTGACAAATGACCTTTTAAAGGTCCCCAAAAACAAAATTTATAAAATTTACTTATAATTGAATAAAATTTTAAATAAAATTAATTTGAACTTAAACCGGGATATAATGAATTGTTTTTGGACGAAAAATGAATCCGAAAGTCAAAAATATGCGGTGCAATTTGGACCGTACATTCAGGGAGTATAAAGAAGGACTTAAATTAGATATTTCAGCACAAATATCTCCTTTGATCAGCTGGTTTCAACGTGTGGGAGAAAGAGAGAAAGTGGGTTTTCAAGCTTTCTTCCGTCGATTCTCAGAGTTCCATCGATCGGATTCCGTCGAGCCAAGAGAGAAAGTCGATCACGTCGATGATGGCTATGTCTACGTACCAAGAACGAGGGATTTCACCAAAGATCCAAAAGAGGAGATTTGGGAAATCAAGAGATTTGAGCTTGTTTTGGTGTTATAGAAGTTCTCTACACTTATATTGAGGTAGGGTCCTTCCTACTTTGGTTTTATTCCTCTCATTTGGGGCTATTCTAGGGCCGGTTTAAGGGCTGAAATTATGGACTGCTAGGGACTGTTTTGCTGGCCATTATATGGACTATTTTTGGGTTGTTATACGAACTATTTTGGGACTGTTTTTGTGGTCATTATATGGACTATTTTTGTGGCCATTATATGGACTATTTTTGGGTTGTTATGCGGACGATTTTGGGACTGTTTTTGTGGCCATTATATGGACTGTTTTTGTGGCCATTATATGGACTGTTTTTGGACTATTTTTGTGGCCATTATATGGATTGTTTTTGGGTTGTTATACGGACTGATTTTGGATTGTTTTAGTGGCTGAAATGGGGCTGCATGGAGACTGTCCAAATGAATTGTTTTCGGATTGTTTTTGGACTGTTTTAGTGGCTAAAATGGGGCTGCATGTAGGCTGTCCAAATGGACTATTTTTTAACTATTTTTGGACTGTTTTAGTGGCTAAAATGGGGCTGCATGTAGGCTGTTCAAATGGACTGTTTTAGTGGCTGAAATGGGGCTGCATGTAGGCTGTCCAAATGGACTGTTTTAGTGTCTGAAATGAGGCTGCATGTAGGCTGTCCAAATGGACTGTTTTACGGACTATTTTTAGGTCATTTTATGGACTATTTTTAGACCATTTTATAGACTATTTTTAGGCCGTTTTATGGTCTATTTTTAGGCTGAAATTGTGCCTTTGTGATTAAGTGTGTTATGGAATCATCAATGTATATACATGCTTGTGCTATATTGACATTGTGAAAAATTATGGGAATTATATGCTTAGGATATAATTTTGTCATGGCATATGTGAAATGTGTTGATAATGTTCATATGTCTTTCATAGCATAATGAATATGTTATCTTTGTGCAATGGGACATCATATTGCATATGGACGATAACATTGCATCATGTGGGTGTGTGCATGGTTGTCGCCAACACCACACTTGGTGGATGACGAGTGGACTCGATTAAGCTTGGTCGAACACCTGGTCGAGTCGCACGGGTTGCATGGTAATTAGGGTTGGGGTTAACAAGAAGGGACTAGAAGATCCCTCGGGTGCAAGGCCCGGTGATTGGGATACGCACTCCCTTGGCTTGGCCCATGAAGTGTGTGGGTGTATGCGGAGCCCTTGGTGGAAGTCCATAAATTCCAAGTAGGTTAGAGACCCTTGGTGTAAGCCCATGAACATCCACCCCATACAAAGACCCTAGATTGGTAAAAGTCATTTGATGTGCAACATAAATGACAATTCCATACACATTGGCACTAGCATGTGTTGAGGAGCTGGGAAGGGCTCGGGTTGATGTTTGTGAGTGAGTCTCATCTCATTTCATGGCATGACATGATAAATTCCAACATTGAATGCATATTCTTACTTGGAATGTTGATGTGAATATGAAATGTTGTATGTGAGCATTGCATGTGCACTTAGGTGGCGAGTAGCCTCTGTATGAATTACTCTACTCGGCGTGGCTCACCCTATACGAGAAAACATTTCAGGTGCTGGATACACACCGGTGGACGGCCCTCACTTGGGTCCTTAAGGGTGAAGAGAGATTGTGGCCTTTAACCTTGGTTTATGTAAAATTATGTTTTGGGCATGTAATGTGTAAAAGAATTGTAACTCAGTTTATATGGACTGTTTTATTATAATAGTGCATGTTTTTGTATAAGTATGGATAAATGGACCCTGTATGGTCAATGTTGACTCATAAATGGACTCGGTGCGGTCAGTGTGTTATATTGGGCCTCGGATGGGTCATGTGAATGTATATTACACAAATTGTGTTTTGGGTGGAGCTCCTGTACAAAAGAGACTCTACCCGAATTTTTGTTAAATTAAGGACCCTGGTAAATGGGGCATAACAGAATGATATCGAGTTACTCGGTATCCAAGGGTATTCCGTGGGTTGATGGGTAATCACCCCCCGGATTTTGGGGTGTCACAGGCAATGTGTATGAGGATTGATTTTTCTGTACCTGGATGGAAATCCTTCCTTGGATTTCGCTAACTAATTTTCTAACTAGTCATAAATGGAATGAAAATACTAAAGAACATGGAAATCATTTCAAATGAAATAAATACTAACTTAAACCAACCAAAGAAAAAGATAAACAAACTTGAAGTTTTAATCAAACTCCAAGAATATAGAATTTAAAGCTTAAAAACTCAAATACTGAAAATGGAGTTTCCCCAAAAGGATTGTTGTGGTGAAACTCTAACAAAATACATTCATACTTGGAAATGGAAGTAATACCCAGTTTAGAAATCAAGATTACAAGCCTTAGAAACTCACAATGATGAAAATGAGCAAGAAAATACAAAAACCCAAACTTTCTCTCTCTAAAACTACCTTATTCTTCCTTGGAGCTTCTCCCTCTAAAAACTAAATGTAATGGTGAAATCTTCAATAAACCTTCCAACGTCAGCCAAGGTATAGGCTTCTAGCCCTTTCCAACCACTCTCCTTTTCCTTTTATCTCATAATTATCCCTCCACTCCTTCATGATTATAGGCTGATTGTAGAGGTGAGGGAATCATTATGGAGTGTTCGCAAAGTCAAAACACGAATTAGACATCTTAGGTGGGGCCCTTGTTGCCAATGAGATCGTGGAGAAGTGACCTGGGAGTTCTAGGCTTTAGGTACCAATGCCAAGTTATGAGGTACGGGTTCCCTACTGGCAGTGGGCTCACGTATCAATACAAAGTGATGAAGGTACCGGTACTTCCTTCATTTCTTAAATTTTGAAAAGGCTCAGGTATAATCCAGGGTACTAGTATCTATCTTTCAATGGGCTCAAGTACTGGTACTAAGTGATTAGGTATTGGTACCTCACTGCATTCTTTGACTTTTATGCATTCCACACTCCCAAGCCCTTCTTTCTTGAGTTCCTTTCTTGCCTTTGTCCCCAACACATCGCCAAGTGATTAAAATCCTGTATATATAATCCGACCACCACCAATCATACATTTCTCCATTGCAAAAACAAGCTAAAATGAATATAATCTGGCCGTTAAATATTAAATATTACGCACTTATCACACCCCCAAACCTGAGTTTTTCTAGTCCCTAGCAAATCTTATTCAAAATAAATGTAAGGCAACTATGACACCTCCATTCATGTTTATCATTACATAGACTAATTCAAAATACACAAATCAAATTGCAATTTAAGCAATGAGTTCGGGGAAAATTTAAATACAAAATTTTGTTCTTTCATTCATAAACATTTATGTTCAGTACAAAGAACACAATATGGCCTTTTCTCCCAAAGATTCTTCTACAAGCCCTTTGTGACATTACTAGACTCGATTCAAACTCCTAATCCAAACAACTAACATCAATTAGCAGCCTCATCATTGGAGTTAGAGAAGGTAATGGGATGGTAAATACTTGTGCATGCATACTTAGGCCTCTTGGTATGAGACAAAGTGCCCTCAGACACAGTTTCTTCTTTATTTGATTTCAAAGCCTTGGCAACCATGAGCCAAGCCAAAACCTTCGAACAATGCTCCCCCGCTTCCTTGGGATCCTCAGGCCATTCCTTCTTCAGTAGGTAGGGGGCATCATTTTCATCCGGTTCAGTCTCTTCTTCTTCTTCTAATCTTCCTCATCCTCCCCTTTCTTTTATTTTTCTTTTCTCAGATTTCATGGAAGAAGAGGCACTTGGGGTGCAAAACGAGGTATCCCTCCCCGATTGGGTCCTGGCCATCTTCAAAATAGCTAGAGAAATCATAGCCACCAAAAAGACCCAAGCAAAGAGAGAGAACTCATGAAATTCAATAGAGGAATGAGAGAAGGGCAAATCTTCCTAGAAGCCATTATTGCACAATAAAGCTTAATCGGGTATTACTTGAAGCACAAGGCTTAGGATAAGGTTTCTATTTTTTCCTTTGGAGAAGGAGGGATTTTATAATGAGAATTTTAGAAAAAAATCTTGGAATTCCCAAAACAAGCCCTCTTTTTTAACAGATCAGGGAACAAGGTACCGGATTCTAGTGAAGAAGGTATAGGTAGCTAAGTGTTCTGCCTCATAGGTATCAGTACTTATTTGACTAGGTATCGGTACCTTCCCATAATTCTGCAAAAGAAAATTTCTCAATGCCCTTTTTCACTCCTATCCACTTTATCTAACTTATTTCACTCTAATCTAACTCTAACAACCTCTTTGTTGGCTTAACCACTCAAAAACACGATTTACACTACTATATCAAGACTATCCGATTCATTTACAAAATTGCAATGCGATTTAATTCTTGACAACTTCAAAACACATGTAATGGAATTCTAAGTCTAAAAAAATGAACACCATCAAGTAAAATTCAAAATAAGATCTATGGTATTCACAATTTCTTCCTATCCTACTCACTATATTTTTAAACCACTAGGTGATCCCTAGCAGACGAGTTTTTCCCATGAAAGTTTATAGTGAAGCTACCTACAAACTTCTCTTTTCTTTAAAAAAAAATTCACATCAAACATTTGAATCATATTTCCTCATCCAAACTAGCCCTAGGGTGTCTTGAACATAATTTTTTGCATTCACCCGCACTAGTTACTCATAAGTCACACCATAGACTAAAATGCTATTCAAAACTACTTACCTACACATCTCCCTTCTAGACTCGTGTGTGTGTGAAATGAGTATGCCATTTAAGCAATTTACCAAAAAAAACCTCCATATCCATTTTAACTATCCAAATTCAGGTTCGATGCATTTCTCACCAAGGGTTTCCTCTCAAAGTGAATCACTCTATGGTTGTAGTGAATTTCTCTCAATGTTTATACGTGAGGCAGAATCTTGTATTCAAAAACGAAATAAAGCTCACATATAATCCAAAATTGAAATGCATATTCACAAATCGAAACGACCTTGGCATAATATCACGAATGGAATGTTAGGGCAATTTAAGACAGTGTAATTGACTTCTCTTTTCCTTTAGAACATACATTTGCCATGTAACCTCAAGATCAAAAAAGACTTATTCCTGCTATAACATGGCCTTGGGATTAGGGCTAAGAGAAACAAAGGGAAAAGGAGTTCAAAAATGAATTATTCCGAGAATTTGACATTATAATCACAATTCACAATTCATCATTTTTTTTCTTTTCTCTTTATTCTTTTTCCCACCTTCATTTCAATTCCATTTTTTCTCTTTTTCTTTTCTTTTCTTTCTTTTTAGCCCCCCTTTTTTTTTTCTTTTTCTTTGTCTTTTTTTTTTCAATTCATGCATCCATCATCTGTTTATTTCATTTCCTACCATCAATCTTCCCTTATTCAATATAAGCATTATTCATCTCAGGATAACCAAGGTAGAATAAAAATATTAAACATGGAATAGTCAAAAATGTGGTTAAGTAAACGAGATTTTTTTTATTTAACTACGTACAATTTATTAGCACAAAATATTGCACATCATGTATGCTTTTGTATCCCTTTTATACTTGATTTTGTGGAGAAAATGGGAGGAAATGCAATTAACCAAACAATTAATGAATTTGTTGTGTGATTGTAGTTAAAGAGTTGGAAATGGCTTGAGTTAAGCCCCCATCATAGTGCTCAAAGTCAATGGAAATGGAGGGGAGGCTTACCAGGTGGCTTGAAAGGTGAAAAGATCAAGAAAAGAGCAAAACAAGTACAAACCTACCGGTATGTTTGCTCATAAAACTATTGGTAGGCTTTGCACACTAGAGTTGGACCTACTGGAAACCTTCTTGAAGGTTTTGCTGACACACGCCAGATTCTGCAACTCAAATTTTCTTTGCTTGTGGGGCTCATCTCTACTTCTCCCACACATCCCTGACATGTTATACATCCAAGCATGCCTCCCTACACCTAGGGTTGGACTTTGAAGGAAAATACATTTAAGAGGAAGAGAGAGAAAGAGGGGCATGGTGGGTTGCAAGCTAGGCTTATCCTAGCCTGTCCAAGCATCAAATCACTTCCTATTGATGGGAAGCCTACTCTCACAGGCAATAGGATGCTGATGGACAAAAATGCAAGGGGACTACACCCTTATTCAGCATTTTAGAGAGAGAAGCTCAAGGAAGAAGACAATTTAGAGAGAGAAAGTTTGAATTTTTGCATTTTCTTACCCATTTCACTTGTAGTAAGTTGTAATACTCTAGTAATCTTCATTTATTGCACTTTGATCCTAGTTATTTCAGTGTATTTCAAGTTTAGTTACGTATCTTGGAATCTACATGTTTACATTTGAGTTTTTTACTTCAAGCTTTTTAGTTGGGTATTAAATGCACTTATCTTTGTAGTTTAACTTTTATTTACATTAATACAAGTTTCAATCTCCATTTCATTACCATGTCTCTTTACACATTGTATGTCTTTGCATTTATTATGAGTAGCTAAGTTTTTAGTTGGTTAATCCAAGGGAGATTTCCTCTTGGGTATGTTAAATCAACTCTTTCTCATTCCTCCTCATAGGATAAGTTGTTTGGTTTAACTAGGTTGAGTGTGGACAGGGTTGTGAACTCTTGATACACCGTAGACTTGTCATGAGGTATGCTTGAGCCTACACCTCCACGTTAGTCCCTCACTTTCTATGAATCAATCAAGCACCGAGACACCATTGAAAGAATATTTTGAGTTGATTTGAAATTCTCATTTGAATGACCCCTTTGGATTAACCAACATTATTTTTATTACATTTTCTATCAAAATCTTCACTCACCAAAAACACAAACTCAAAAGATTTTACATTTTTTATTTTTCACAAAATCACCTTCACCAAAATTCAACCTTCCTTCCCTGAGGAGACGACCTTTGAATACCCATTCTAAGAAAAACACGACACTGGAAAGTCTCCCTTTGCTTGAGGAGCACTTTTGCACACACACACACATTTTCATTTCACACCCAAGTTTTACCCATTTCTAGCATCAAACCCGAGGGAGAGTGACACTCACCTACACACATAAGCCATATAAACTTAGTCCGAGTTAGTGTTTGGAGATTAGGGTGAACGCGATCAAGCAACAATATTTTGAACAGAAAGGCTAAGGGTCAAAGTTGATCAAAGAAGGCCTAAAATTATTTCTCAAAGATACATGGCAAAGTACTACTATGCATTTCAGATCAAGTCAATTAACTATGATTTTGCAAACTAACCAAAACAAGAATAATGAGATTATTAAATAGAATTGAATCTGAATTTTTTTTCTTTCAAGTACATGTAAATGAACCCTCCAACAAGGAATGGCACAATAGTTCACTAGGGTACTTCATTCATCTCCACTATTTTATGTCAAGCTCTACAAGATGTGAATCTCCTTCAGTAAATTTCAAAATTGACACTTTCATGGTGCACTTTTGGTTAGGTTTGAATGAAGACGTGCATGTGATACTTAAGCATAGGATAAACTTCTATGGTACACCCATATGTTAAAAGGTCAAGTTCTAGATAAAGGAAACACAAATCCCATAACAGTTAGGAGGAAAACTATAGTTCAATATTGGCTATTTTTTCACAAAATTTTTAAAATTTCATAAATTTTTCAAGAAAATGGTGTAACATGTACATTTCAACTTATCATCAACAAAAAGCTGTAACATGCAAATAGTGCACCTTGACTTGATCCAAAATGTGTACACCCAAGTGCAGGTGGTCAAGTTGTAGTAATAATTCGGTTAAGTCCGGAGTCGAATCCACAGAGAACTATGATTGGTGTTTTGAAGTAAGCAATAATAGAGACCAAGTAATTGGAAATTTTGAGAGTTTGGAGTGATGGGGTTTCTTGAACAGAATAGAAGATTCTTTCCAGAGTTTTCTAGACAAAATATAAGATTCTCAAAATGTAACAGCCACCCTTTAGTTCAAGGATCATAACATGTAATTGACTCTCTAGTTTATTATGTTTGTGCTTTATAACTCAATTAAATCCCGTGTCAACAGCAAGTTAATCGAAAGATAAAGATGGACTGTGAGAATTAAGCACATGATTCCGATGTCTTTCTAGAAGTTTACAAGAATTGTCTGTGTCGAGACTTAACCCGTCTACAAACAAGCAAGTGTTTCTACAAGGCAACCAACCATGGCATTAATGGTCCATCTTTTGAATAAAGCGCAATAATAGTGGAGATTGAAAGGTTGTCATGAAGAGCTAGTCAGGGTGCTTGCCTTGAACCAACGGGTCTTTCTATGCAGGAGTCATCTGTATCATAGAGGGAGCCCTTGGTTATACAAAGTACCTCATCTTTGCTAGGTGCATTCAATCATCCAATGAGCAAGTGGAATATAAACCATTAAAGCATAAAGGAGTTGCACAAACATAACTCCTGGATAATCTTTACATGTTCATCACCTCTTACTAAAGAGTGAATGAGGAACTACTCACTCTTCATGGCTTGAGTAAAGTTAGAAAAGTGAGTGACACTCATCCCTCCAAGTAGAGAACTTACAAGGTAAAGTACAATAAACGAAGAGCCGATCTTCACCAAAGAATAAGTGAATCACTTTCCACCCTTCACGACTTTGGTAAAGCTCTAGAAAAGTGGAAGAGTTTCACTCTTCTAAGAAAAAATGATGCTCAAGCAATGGAAGTGAAATACATGAACAATAAAAGTAGAAGAAAGCTAGTTAATTTTGGAGGGTTTCCACCACAACCAAAAGATGAGCTATCTCTCTTGATACTTGTAAATAAAAGCAAGTACAACTAAAAGGGGAGTCTAAGCCTCCATCATGGTTGTCACAACTTAAATGTAAAAACTTAACATAAATAAATGAAAGACTTCAACTACAAGGGGAGTCTAAGCCTCCATCATAGTTGATACTAAAATGAAACAAGCAATGTATACAAACTAACTTTCTAATTTACAAGAGAAGAAAATTGCTAAGAAGAAGAGCTCTCTATTTTACAAGAAAAAAAGGTGATCTTTAAGCTCCCAACATGGGAGTATTTATAGGCAAGGAAGGGGAGGGGGGATAGGAGATAAGAGAGGATGAGTGAATAGTGTTTGCCGCCCATGGAAAGCAACTACTCTATAGGCAGTCTGTAGAGAACGTTCGAACGTGAATCGAAGTTTGAACGTGAATCGACATTCGAACTTTGTCTTCTGTTTTGCTTTAGGGACGTTCAAACGTTGACTATCGTTCAAACGTTTCTTCTGGTCTTGCTTTTAAGACTAATACTTACATTTAAGTACTAATCACACCCCCCCAGCTTAAATATTGCGAGTCTCTAGTAATATAACATAAATAAAATGCAAATCCATTTCTACTACCTTTTTCGTAGGTCATCCGGTTTTATTTTGCTTATGCAACAAGTCGTTGAACCGCTAGGTTTACCCTAGTGGACGAATGTTGTCTCGTGAGGCTTTTCAATGAAGCTACCCACAAACTTCAGTCGAACAAATGTGTATGTAAGATTATTGACTAAAAATGAATTAGCATCATGTTCGTTGGGACACTCAACCCTCAATCGTGACTTATCCCCTACATTTATTTTCCATTGGTACTTACTCTATGCAAAAATTAGCACCTGTTACATTAGCATTTTGGAATTCCCTGAGTAGTAGGATGGTCATTATAGAAACAAGAATTGGTATATAACAATCATTCCCCCTTTTCCACCTTCCATGGATAGCTTTGATTTCATAAACCTTTCTTGGAATGCTCTCAGCAAAGCAAATCGCTCTGATTATGGTGACTTATCTCTCAAAAGGGGCATGTGATCAGAAGATGGCCAGTCAAAAAATCTCATGCATAATTAGTACAAGAGTAAAGTTTTGAGGAAAACAAACTTTACTTTGGCATAATCTCATGGAAGAATATTGATGTAAATAAAGAAATTCTAGTTAACACACCCCACTTGTAGTAGACAATACACATATGCATCACACTTGAGATCACCAAGGGCTTTTTGTAGGTTGTAATGGGGCCAAAGGTCAGTGGCTAATGAAATAACGTCAATGGTGATCAAAGGCTATCTTTTTACACAGTGTTGCACACCTCCTTCTAGTTTCTCGATAGTTTGCCTAGGAATGGGATTTCTTTCTTTCATTTTTCTCATTTTTCCTTTCTTGGCAATTCCCCGTCTCACAGTATCTTTTCTCTTTCGGCTGTTTCCATCGATTTTCCTTTTATTGAACAGTAGCCACCACTTTCTTTTCTATTTTTCTTGCCTTTTTGTATCATATTGATTTGCAAGAGGGTGCAAGAAATTAGATAGCAAGGTATGGTAAATATATGCTTTTGTGGCCTGGTCATCACAGGGGTTTTTTTTTTTCAAAAAGAATTCATTCATTTAAGGCTCAAGCATGGCTGACTAAGGATATACTTTTGTAACAGAATTAGCTAAGGCTCAAAGTCAATCCAAAGATGGCCTAAGATCCTTTCTCAAGTATGTACATATATATATGTATACAAAAGTTCCCTATGGGTTATGAAAATAGATCACTTTAGTTGCATCAATCAAAGCAAGTTTAATCAGATTATTGAAAGAGATCGAAAGTGAAAGAGCTTACTTTGAGTAATTGTTGATATCCTCTCAAAAAGCACCGTAAAGCTCAAGACTTACCATGGTTTTCTTTGTCATCTCCACTGATTATGTCGAGTGTTTTGAGGAATGTTGGTTATATAGCGATTCTATTTTTGAGTTTGATCACCATATACCTCAAGAATAGCAAATACTGATGTACATTTGACAATTAAATCATATAGATAGTATCAAGGTTCCAAAAAAATGAGGTTTTACGTCTTGGTTGTTAAGTTAAGGTGTCAAACCGATCATGTGCTTAGTCATTTTCACAAGCAATCTTAACATCCACATCTATTTCGTTATTAACAAGAATTAAAATGCTAATCCTATACATGCATTTTAAACAAATAAAAGTGATAAACTGAATCATTCATTCCATAAAGGATAATGTGTCTACATTAAGGTCAATGATCCAATTCATCCATTCAAAACATAACTTCAACTATCCACAATCAACTCTAAAAAGAAATAAACATCCCCCATAAGTACAAATATCCACAATAATCAAAAATATCCACCATCATCTACAAAATATCCCCAAAAATCACAAAAGAAATAAACATCCACAAGAATTATCAAAAAGAAACCCCTCCACAATAGTATAGAAATTTCCCAGAAACTATTCAAAGAAGAAACAACAAACAACCCCAAACAAGGACAGAAATCAACCACTCCCCCTCAAGAACATAAATAATCATCTCAATCCTCTCCTCTATCTCCACCAACTCTACTAGGTCCACCAGGCCCACCCCTCAGATAGCCAAGAATCTCCTCCTGTTGTCGGAGAATCTTGTCTTAGTTGGCCTCGATGCCAAGCATAATCTCTTATAGTGATCTGTGGGTGTTGGTGCCTACCTCCTCCTGAGTCTGCATATGCTCTCTCTCTAACTTCCTCTCCTTCTCTGCATCAAGCTCATTTTGTACCTCGTCAACTCCCAGGGTCGGTGGCGCCTCTTGTCTTACCGCTGGGGTGCCCTTATGCCTCTTGGCTTCTCTTGAAAGAGCCTTTGTTTAATGGTCTCTCATTGGCTTTTGAACTTCCATTTCAGGCCTCAACCTGACCCCATTATCAATGCAGATCTCAGTCACCAAAGTGCCAAAAGGGAGTCCACTCCTCTTTGCATCACACCTCTTCTTCATTTCACTCAGAATCAATGAGGGGAGCTCGATGCTATGCCATTTTTCTAGTGCATAAAGCAAGCGAGCCATCTCAGGAAAAATTTCATTTTTCCTTCCTATGGGGGCTAGGTTAGACTTCGCAATCAAATTTAGCATTTTGTACTTGTCGGTGAGCTCCCCTTGTTTCAAAAATCTCCTTCCTCCCCATGAAAAGTCAACCATCCCTGTCAATTCCTTCCCAACCCTATCCAACGCAACATTCTTTTTTGGTGGGTAAGTTGGGTTTTGCACCGAGGCACCTCTTTCCTTACCTCCAAAATATACGCCTCATCTACATCAATGTGGGTGCCCCTCACGTATGTCCGGATGGCACCGTTGATGATCTCGGCATTGGAGTAGAACTCCCTCACCAAGTCAACAATGGCTTCCCCACTATTTCTCAAAAACCACACCCATTCCCTCTTCTCCATTTCCTCCAAAATTCCCAATTTCGCAAAGTCAGTAACAACTACATCCCTTTCACAACTATAGCATGGTTTTGAAAGAAATTCTCGTACCTTTCGGCTTTGAGTGCGCTGGAAAACCTTGTTCGATCATACCTCTTCCTCCTTTGCATCCCCTCTCTTTCCTCAAACACTTCTTCTACAAAGTTAGGTTCCTGGCTTATTGGTGGATTGCGCCTTGCAGGAAGCTTAACCCTAGGCATTGTGTTTTTCTCAATTCTGAGCTTGAAAGGGTGTGAAAATCTTGAGTTTTCTTGTGAAGATGATAATTTTGGGTGTGTAAATGAGTTTGGGATGGTCCATTTCTGGTAGAATTGAGGAATGGGGGGAGTTTTGGGGGCTGGGGAGTGAAAAGGGGTTCCAGGTTTTAGAGGATTTTGGAGGTTTTGAACTGGGGAAGACGGTCCAATCTTTTATAGTTTGAGGATGAACGTTCAAACGTTCTTGCCATTTGAACATTTGTAGAAGAATTTTAACAAAAATGTTCAAACGTTAAATGTCATTCGAACGTGGTGAGCTCCTAGTACGTTTGAGTTCTGTCAGAAACCAAAGTACTGTAAGCTCCTGTCATTCGAACGTGCTATTAGCGTTCAAACGTTAATCGTGTTCGAACGTGCTAGTGGCGTTCGAACGGACTGAGCTCCCAGTACTTTTGTTTCCATCAGAGACTTCATCAGAGGCAAAGTACTGTAAGCAAGCGACGTTCGAACGTCAATTGGCGTTCGAGCGTTGAACCAAAATTTAAAAAATTTCTACACTACTCTACACACAATCACAGAAGTTTATTTTAAAAAAACATTTGAACCAAATTTCATGGCGTCTCAGGACAAAACCCTACCCACGTTGTAGGTTGGTATTTCAGGACATTCCTTACTCAGCCCATGTTTTCATTTCAGTCAAAAGAGTTTATACAAAATACAAAGGATTTTTACACTTTATTACAAAAAATCGGACCCTTGGCTTTCATCCCCAACAAAAGTACATTTTTCCATTGTTTTAAAAAGAAGTCTAATCTGAGTCTTCATCTGTCTCTGTGCCTTTTAAACAACCAGTAACTCTCCCAATTTCCTCTCCCACAAACCGGTTAAGTAGAGTACCAGAATAGAATGGCATGTCAGAATAATCCTTACTCTGTCCATTCACTATCCAATCTAATCGATCGATTGCACGACCAAAAATTGGTTCAGAACATTGGTTATATTTCTTCTCGTGAAAGACTTTACCACACTATTTACAGGCACCAAGTCTTTTGGCACGACAGCATTTAGCAAAAGTGTTTCTGTCGCACAGGATTTTTTGTTGCTCTCGGATCTCATTCTTTCTCACCAATCTTGCTTTTCTCATGATCACAGTATGCACATCAGAAGGAAAAGTGCGTAAAACTCCCAGACTAAACCAAAAAAGTTTAACATCCATGCTTTCTATACTTTTAAGACTCGCTATCTGGTTCTTTAACGTCTGTCAGTCACAAAGACGATCAGAGATAACCCACAAATATAACCATCAAAATGCAAAACATGGTAATCAAATATGGTACACAATCTGATCAAGAACAGTAACAACAACAACACAAATTTAAAAATTTTCTACGGGCACATATGAACTGTAGTTCTCTCCCCCCAACCTAAACTGAACATTATCCCCAATGTTTCGAATTTATCGATATGGTGAGCTTTGGAGATGAGATTGGACGGTAGAGATCTTGTTCATTAGCCAAAAACCTACAAGCTAAATACACAAAGCAAACATCTCATTGTAGATCTGGGTTAGGATGAAAACCCTAGATTCTGAGTGGAGACAGAAGAAGCATAGTCATATACAAATAAAGTAAACACACGCAGATCATGAGACAAAGGACTGGGTCTTCGAGTAGTATGGTCATGAGGCTGTTGGGGTTGTGTCGTGTTTTACAGAAGGTCACGAACAACAAAAGAAGAAAAAAGAAAGGGAAAAGGGAAAAAAGTGCATGGAAGAGGGGAAAAGGGATGGGGGCCATATAAAGGCTGTGGTGTGGTTCGGGTTGGACCGGGTTTTCCCTGACCCGGCCCCTTTTTGTGTCGGCAGGCACTTTTCTCGAAGCGATGTTCTGGATCCATTAAAAGAATGGTCTCACCATTTTTGACAAAGTCCTCCACAAAGGGTTTCAATCGCTGACCATTGATGGTAAAGATATTACCGTTCGATGGGTTCTCCACTTCCACTGCCCTATGTTCAAACACTTTTTTGACAATGTATGACCCAGTCCATTTTGACTTCAACTTACCAGGAAAAAGGCAGAGTCTTGAATTGAAAAGCAGAACTTTTTGATCAGGTTCAAAATACTTTCGCACTATGTTCTTGTCATGAAAAATTTTCATCCTAGATTTTGCAATCTTAGCATTTTCATATGCTTCATTTCTCAATTCCTCCAATTCGTTAATCTGAAGTTTTCTTGCTAGTCTGGCTTTGTCCATGTCAAAGTTCATTGCCTTAATAGCCTAGTATGCCCTATGTTCCAATTCCACGGGTAGTGACAAGGCTTTCCATAGACTAATCGGTAAGGAGACATGCCCAAAATTATTTTAAAAGTAGTACGATATGCCTAGAGTGCATCTGTTAGACTTGATGACCAATCTTTGCAGTCTAGATTTACCATTTTTTCTAAAATTAATTTGATCTCCCGATTAGCTAATTCAGTCTGTCCACTAGTTTGTGGATGGTATGGAGTTATAATTTTGTGAAAAATCAAGTATTTTTTCATCAGATTTTAAAAAGGTCGATTACAAAAATGAGCACCCCCATCACTCATGATGGATTTTGGGATTCCAAATCGGGATAAAATATTTTTTTTAAAAAACTTGATCACCGTTTGATGATCATTATTTCGACATGGAATTGTCTCAACCCATTTGGATACATAGTCTACGGCTACCAAAATGTATAGATAGCCAAAGGAGGGGGAAAATGGTCTCATAAAATCGATGCTCCAACAGTCAAAAATTTCAATTATCAGAATAGGTTTTAGAGGCATCATGTTTTTCGTTGAAATATTTCCCAACCTTTAACATCTATCGCAAGTTAAACAAAAAACATGGACATCTTTGAAAGTGTGGGCCAATAAAACCTGCACTGCAGGATTTCCGCAGCAGTTTTTCTAGATGAAAAATGGCCACCACATGCTTCAGAATAACAAAATGCTATTACTTGTTTGCTTTCATGAGCGGGGATGAAACGTCTTATGATTTGATCCTTACAGTACTTAAATACGTACGGATCTTCCCAAAAGAAGTTGTGAACCTCTCTCAGAAATTTCTTTTTGTTCGTGGGGGAAAAGAACGGATGGAGTGTTCCAATAGCAAAAAAATTAGCAATATCAGCGTACCATGGGGTCTCATCAATTATGAACAGTTGTTCAATGGGGAATTTTTCATTGATTGGCATTCCATCCTCGTGAAATTCGTAAGTTAACCTGGACAGATGGTCCACCACCACATTCTCAACACCCTTTTTGTCCTTAATAACCAAGTCAAACTCTTGAAGTAAGAGTATCCATCGCAAGAGCCTTGGTTTAGCATCTTTTTTTGTGAGTAGAAATTTCAATGCTGCATGGTCAATGAATGCAGTAACAGAAGAACCAACAAGATAAGAACAAAATTTTTCCAAAGCAAAGACTACGACAAGTAATTCTTTTCCAGTTGTCGAATAATTCATTTAAGAATCATTCAAAGTTTTACTTGCATAGTAAATCGCATGTGGTTTCTTATCTTTTCGTTGTCCCAACACAGCACCTATAGCATAGTCACTTGTATCACACATTAGCTCAAAGGATAGAGTCCAGTTAGGGGATTACATTATTGGGGCAAAAATTAACATGCCTTTAAGCTTGTCAAAAGATTTTTGTCACATTTCACTCCAATCAAAGATTACGTCTTGACTCAAGAGATGACACATGGGTTTTACTATGGTACTGAAACCTTTTATGAATCTCCTGTAAAATCCTGCATGTCCTAGAAATGATCAGACATCTTTCACAGTCTTGGGAGTAGGCAAGTTCCCAATCAGATCTATTTTGGCCTTATCAACTTTCATACCCTCAGACGACACAATGTGACCTAAGACAATGTCTTGTGTTACCATGAAATGGCATTTTTCTTAATTAAGCACTAGATTAGTCTCTTTACACCTTATTAATACCTTTTCTAGGTTGGCCAGACACAAATCAAATAAGTCACCATAGACAGAGAAGTCATCTATGAATATTTCTAAAAATATTTTGACCATGTCACTGAACAGACTCAACATGCATCTTTGGAATGTTGTAGGAGCGTTACAAAGCCCAAATGACATCCTTTTGAATGCAAAGGTGCCAAAGGGGCATGTGAATGTGGTTTTTTCCTAATCATTGAGTGTTATCTCAATTTGATTGTACCCGAAATAACCATCTAGAAAATAGTAAAATTCATGGTCTGTAATTTTCTCTAGAACCTGGTCCAGAAAAGGAAGAGGGAAATGGTCTTTCCTAGTCACCAAATTAAGCTTTCGGTAGTCAATACACATCTGCCATCCTATGACGACTCTAGTTGGTACTAGTTCATTGGCTTCATTTTTTACCACTGTGACCCCAAACTTTTTGGGCACAACTTGGGTTGGGCTAACCCATTTGCTATCAGAGATGGGAAAGATTATCCCAGCATCTAAGAGTTTAAGCACCTCCATTTTCACAACTTCCTTTATATGCAGGTTCAGTCGTCGCTGCATTTGACGAGAGGGTTTTGAATCCTCTTCCAAGTATATAGCATAATTGCAAATTAACGGGCTTATACCTTTTAAATCAGCGATGGTCCACCCAATGGTGTTTTTGTGATTTTGAAGAACTTCAATCAGTTTAGACTCTTGCAAATCTGTAAGCTTAGACGAAATTACCACTGGGTATGACTCATCCTCTCCTAGAAACGCATATTTGAGGTCAGATAGGAGAGGTTTTAATTCAGGCTTTAGTGGCTTGACATTGGAAGAGAGTGGCTTTGTGCCACTTGGCGAAAGTTCCTCGAATTTGGGGGCCCATGTATCAATAGCATTTCTTTGGAATTTGGCGAAAGTTCCTCGAATTCTTTGGATCATCATCTGTTGTTTCAAATGTGATAGATTCTGACAAAGAAAGTTCAGTGAAATTTTCACAGAATGTGTTATTCAGATGGTCCTGGACCAAAGACTCAATGAAATTTATTTCTCTTTCTTCTTTGCCCTCTCCTGGATGTTTGGCAACATTGAAAATATTCAGCTCAAGAGTCATATTTCCAAAGGTTAATTTCATGACCTCATTCCTGCAATTGATTAGTGCATTTGAAGTTGCTAGGAAGGGTCGACCAAGAATAACAGGAATTGGGTTCTCTGAATATCTTGCTGGCTGAGTATCGAGAACGATGAAGTCAACAGGGAACAAAAAATTATCTACTTGGACAAGTACATTTTCAATAATGCCCCAAGGAATTTTGACAGACCTATATGCCAACTAAAGTGTGACACTTGTGAGTTTGAGTTCTCCCAGACCCAGCTGCTGGTAAACAGAGAATGAGAGCAAATTGACACTTGCTCCAATATCTAACAGTGCTTGTTCAATTCTAAAATTTTCAATGACACATAACATAGTCGGACACCCTGGATCTTTGTATTTTGGAGGAGTTTTGTGTTGAAGCAAGACACTAGCATGTTTTGTCAGGAAGGCTCTTTTTTGAACATTTTGGCTTCTCTTGACTGTGCACAAGTCTTTCAAAAATTTGGCATAAGATGAAACATGTTTGATTGCATCCAGAAGTGGGATGTTGATTTTTTCTTGCTTGAAGAGCTAGTAAATTTTTGGTTGATTATTCAACTTCTGTGCAGTTTTAAGTCTATGAGGAAAATGAGCAGGAATAGAACACGAGGGTTCTACTTCCCTTGATGGCTCTGGTTCTTGTTCAATCATGGGCTCAGGTTCCTCATCTTTCTCACATTCAGGCTCAATTGGTTCAGTCTCAATTAGTGGATTGACTGGGATTGACTTAGGCTTTGGCTTTGGAAGTAGCATGTCTTTGATAGACTAATCAATCACCTTGCCACTTCTTAGTGTAGTGACAACTTGGGCTTGGGCTTAGGCTCGTGCAGTTTCCATGATTGCAGGATTGTCCACCTGAAATTGGCCTTGTGGTGCTTTTGGTTGGGTAGGAAACTTGCCCTTCTCATGTGTGGTCATGGATTGGGTCAACTTTTGGATGTAGCTTTTAAGATCCTCGAAAGATTGAGTGGTCTATGTTTTGAAATTAGTGAAATCCTGAGTGGAACTATTGTTGTAGTTCATTTGGCTATGCATAAACTGATTCAGTGTATCCTCAAGGTTCCTCTTTTGTGGTGGTTGGTATGGTTGGTATGCGGGAGGTCCTGGAGGTGGTGGGTGCGAACCTTGTTGTTGGTTCATGGGAGTTGGCTGTGTGTTCCTCCAACTGAAGTTTGGGTGGTTCCGTCACCCTGGATTGTATGTTTCAAAGTATGGGTTAGAGTAAGGCTTGTTGAAATTGGAGACAAGATTTGTTTGTTCCAACAGAACCTCCTTGAATGCCGGAATGGTAGGACACTCCCCAGTAGGGTGTCCTGTCAACGCACATATCCCACACACTTGTTCTGTAGGAGAGCTAACATCAACTTGATGAACCTTTTTCATCTCTAAAGCTTCAAGCTTTCGAGACAGGGTGGATACTTTTGCTCTTAGGTCATCATCATCTTTCAAGACATACTTACCCCCTTGGGAAGTAGATGGTTTGGCTTCAACAGTGGTAGGAGAGGCAAAGTCTCACATCTGATAACTGTCAGATACGGTGTCAAAGAAATCGAATGCCTCCTCTGGACTTTTTCCTATAAACTCTCCTTGAGCCATCATTTCGACAAAGTGGTGTAGTATACTGGGCAAGGAGTCATAGAAAAATCCTACCAAAGTCCAATTCTCAAAAGTATGGTGTGGGCAGGACTGGAGAAGATCTTTTAATCTTTCCCACCTTTGGTGAAAAGTTTCCCCTTCTTTAATCGAAAAGTTCATGATTTCTCTTTTAAGTGCATTAGTGCGGTGTAGAGGAAAAAACTTTCTGAAAAATTTGTTCTGTAGTGCCTGCCAGTTAGGTATTGAAAGAGCTTTTAAAGAATTTAGCCATTGTTTAGCTTTGTCCCTCAAGAAAAAAGGGAAAAGTTTCATCTTGGCCCGTTCGAAATTGTCTTGAAAGGTTCCACATACTTCCTCAAAATCTTTTATGTGCAAATATGGGTTTTCTATTTCGAGTCCATGGAATTTAGGGAGTAGTTGAACTGTCCCCGTCTTTATAGTAAAGTGGGGTGCATCTTCAGGAAAGATAAAACAAGAGGTGACACTATTTCTTGTGGGATTTAAGTAGTCCCTCAGAGTTCAAATGTTAGGTACTTCCCCCTCCCTTACAGGAATTTCTTCTCGTCACTCACCATTCGCCATTTTACTTTCACAAGAGTCTGCTACTGATCTAGGTGAAAGTGGTTCAGATTAATTCATAGACCCAGAAGATTCAGTTGGCAAATTTTGATAGTGAGTAGCATTTTCAGACATAAAAGTAATTAAAACAACTTTATATACAGTAAATCAAATTTATACAAAAAGTGAGGCCTTTTTACCTTTTACCGTAAAACACCTTTTATGGTTCCCCGGCAACGGCGCCAAAAACTTGACTTGATCTGAAATGTGTACACCCAAATGCAGGTGGTCAAGTTGTAGTAATAATCCGGTTAAGTCCGAAGTCGAATCCATAGGGAACTATGATTGGTGTTGTGAAGTAAGCAATAATAGAGACCAAGTAACTGAAAATTTTGAGAGTTTGGAGTGATGGGGTTTCTTGAACAGAATAGAAGATTCTTTTTAAGAGTTTTCTAGACAAAATATAAGATTCTCAAAATATAACAACCACCCTATAGTTCGAGGATCAGGACATGTAATTGACTATCAGGTTTATTATGTTTGTGTTTTATAACTTAATTAACTCCCGTGTCAACAGCAAGTTAATAGGAAGATAAAGATGAACTGTGAGAATTAAGCACATGATTTCGATGCCTTTCTAGAAGTTTACAAGAATTATCTGTGCCAAGACTTAACCCACCTACAAACAAGCAAGTGTTTCTACAAGGCATCCAACCATGGTATTAGTGGTTCATCTTTTGAATAAAGCGCAATAATAGTGGAGATTGAAAGGTTGTCATGAAGAGCTAGTCGGGGTGTTTGCCTTGAACCAACGAGTCTTTCTATGTAGGAGTTATCCGTATCATAAAGGGAGCCCTTGGTTATACAAAGTACCTCATCTTTGCTAGATGTATTCAATCATCCAATGAGCAAGTGGAATATAAAGCAACAAAGCATAAAGGAGTTGCACAAACATAACTTCCCGATAATCTTTACATGTTCATCACCTCTTACTAAAGAGTGAATGAGGAACTATTCACTCTTCATGGCCTTGGCAAAGCTAGAAATATGAGTGATACTCATCTCTCAAAGTAGAGGAGCTACTAAGTGAAGCAAACTAAAAAAGAGCTTATCTTCAATGACGAATAAGTGAATCATTTTTCACCCTTCACGGCTTTGGTAAAGCTCTAGAAAAGTGGAAGAGTTTCACTCTTCTAAGAAAGAAGGATGCTCAAGCAATGGAAGTGAAATACATAAACAATAAAAGTAGAAGAAAACTAGTTAATTTTGGAGGGTTTCCACCATAACCAAAAGATGAGCTATCTCTCTTGATACTTGTAAATAAAAGCAAGTACAACTACAAGGGGAATCTAAGCCTCCATCATGGTTGTCACAATGTAAATGTAAAGACTTAACATAAATAAATGAAAGACTTCAACTACAAGGGGAGTCTAAGCCTCCATCATGGTTGATACTAAAATGAAACAAGCAATGTATACAAACTAACTTTCTAATTTACAAGAGAAGAAAAATTGCTAAGAAGAAGAGCTCTCTACTTTACAAGAAAAAAAAGATGATCTTTAAGCTCCCAACATGGGAGTATTTATAGGCAAGGAAGGTGAGGGGGTTATAGGAGATAAGAGAGGATGAGTGAATAGTGTTTGTTGCCCATGAAAACTAACTACTCTGCTGGTAGTCTGTGGAGGACATTCGAACGTGAATCGACGTTTGAACGTTGTCTTTTGTTTTGCTTTAGGGACGTTTGAATGTTGACTATCGTTCGAACGTTCCTTCTGGTCTTGCTTTATAAGCGTTAGAACGCCAGATGGGGCCTAACCTTTTCCACTCAAGTGGTCTTTTTTCAAAGTTCATTTTCATATTCTATGCAAAAGTCTGTTCTTCAATTGATTCCAAAGGACGTTCGAACGTTGAATGGCGTTCGAACGTGGTACTCAAGTGCTTCAAAGTCCTCCTTTGTTTGCTACAACACGCCATGTCTCATCAGTCTGACCTTCAATTAACTCAAGTGGACGTTCGAACGTTAGTTGGCGTTCGAACATGGTACTCAAGTACCTCAGGGTTTTGGTGCTTGTCTGCAACATAGTGTCTCAGCAGGCTGGTTCTGTCATAATTTAGATGGAAGTTAAAACGTGATTTGGTGTTCGAACTTTCTTGTTTTGTCCCCAGCCTCTCCAATTTCATTCCCTAATGTGCTGGTGTGACATTCAAGCATGACTTTTATTGCCCTCGAGCCCTCGTTCACTTTAGAACCTGAAATATCCTTACTTGCACTCCATCAAAGTATAATTAGTATTAAAATGGCATAATAATATGCTACATTTAAGTACTAATCACTACTCTTGCTATAATCAAATAGAGATCACCCTGGAAGACCAAGAAAAGACTACATTCATTGCCCCTTTTAAACATATGCCTATTGTGGAATGCCATTTGGGCTATGCAATGCGTCGCGGAATTTTCAAAGGTGTGTGATGGGGATCTTTAGTGATATGGTGGAAAAGATCGTGGAATTTTTTATGGATGAATTCCTGGTGTTTGGAGACTCTTTCAAAGGTTGCTTCAAAAACTTTGAGAGAATATTTGAGAGGTGTGAGGAGAAGAACTTGGTGCTTAATTGGGAGAAGTGTCATTTTATGGTGACTCAAGGGATTATGCTGGGTCACATTGTGTCTGCAAAGGGAATAGAGGTGGACAAGTCCAAAGTTGAAGCAATCTCTAATTTGCCAACTCCCAAGATCGCCAAAGACATCAGATTGTTTCTTGGCCATGCAGGTTTTTATCGTCATTTCATTAAAGATTTTAGTGCATTAGTAAGACCCTTGAAAAATTTGCTGGCAAAGGATGTCCTATTTGTGTGGTCGAATGATTATGAGAGATCTTTTCAAAAACTTAAAAATATGCTAATTTCACCTTCAATCATGCAACCACCCAATTGGGAACTTGCATTTGAGCTTATGTGCAACGGGACTGATTACGAGGTCGGTGTAGTGCTACGTCAAAGGCAAGACAAGAAACCTTATATCATATACTACACTAGTAAAAACCTTAAATGAAGCTTAAATGAACTACAATACCACTGGAAAAGGAGTTTCTAGCCGTAGTGTTTGCCTTAGATAAATTCAGGTCATGCACCATTGGTTCGCCTATAGTAGTCTATACTGATCACTCTACTTTGAAGTATATGTTGTCTAAGTAGGATGCCAAACCGAGAATCATTAGGTGGATCATCCTCATTCAAGAATTCCATTTGATCATCAAAGATAATAAAGGAGTTGAGAATGAGATGGCAGACCATTTATCACAACTTGTTGTCTAAGACACCGACGAGCACATCCCTATCCCTGACTTTTTCCCTGATGAACATTTATTTTCCATTCATTCAGTTTGTACATGGTATGCTAATATATGTAATTTTCTTGCCACGGGACAAATGCCCCCACATTGGTGCTCAGAGAACAAGAGAAAATTTATGGTGGAGGTGAAGTACTTTTACTTCGACAATCCATACCTGTTCAAGTATTGCCCTAACTAAGTCATGAGGAGATACGTACCAGATAATGAACAACGAGATGTCCTTTCCTTCTACCATTCTGAAGCATATTGCAGACACTTCTCTTCCAATAAAATTTCATCTAAAATCTTAAAAAGTGGTTTTTACTAGCCTACATTATTTAAAGATTGTGTTTCATATTGCAAATAATGTGATAGGTGTTAGAGGCTCAGAAGTGTGACCCATAGGAACATGTTGTCCATTACCCCTATCTTTGTCATAGAAATCTTTGACTGTTGGGTTATCGATTTCATGGTCTCTTCCAAGGGTCTTATGGCTACGTTTAAATACTCTTGGCGGTTGATTCCGTGTCTAAGTGGGTAGATGGGTAGAGGCAATCCCGACTAAGACCAATGACCACTGGATTGTGGTTAAGCTCTTAAAATAAAATATTGTCTAGGTTTGGGATGCCTCGAGTTGTGATAAATGATGGTGGTTTACATTTCTACAATAGGTCATTTGCTTCATTGATGCATAAGTATGACATAACACAAAAAGTATCCACCTCATATCACCCACACACCAATGGCCAACCGAGTTGGCCAATAGGGAGATAAAGAACATACTAGAAAAAATGTTAACCCTAACCAAAAGGATTAGTCACTTAGATTGACTGATGCCTTATGGGCTTACCGCACTTCTTACAAGATCATTCTTGGTATGTTTCCCTATAGTTTAGTCTATGGCAAGTCCTATCACTTGCTAGTGGAGATGGAGCACCTCACATATTTGGTCATAAAGAATTTGAATTTCAATCTAGGCCTAGCAAGGAATCATAGGAAGTTGTAGATCAATGAGTTGGTAGAGATCTGTAGGGATGCATGTGAGAGCACTAGAATTCACAAAGAGAGGGCTAAAATTTTTCATGACAAATCCATTATAAAGAAAACATTCAAGTCCGGCCAAAAAGTGTTCTTGTATAATTCTTGCCTCTCCATTTTTCAAGGAAAACTTCGATCTCCATTGGATGACCCCTACATTATCAAAGCAGCCCACCCACATGGAGCTGTGGACATAGAAAACCCAAAGGATGGAAAGACATTCAAGGTCAATGACCAAAGACTTAAACCATTCTTTGAAGGTTTTGAACTCTAGGAAGTTGAGGAGGAATTGGTTGATCTGGTATACCAGATCTAGTTGAGGAGTAGTTTTTAGTAAATGTTAGTGTACAATTATTTTTCTAATTATTTTATTTTACCAGTTAAATTGTTCATTTACCTTATATTATACATAGTGTTTTCATTTATTTTTGCAGCTAGTGGGTTTTTATTTGAAAAAAAAAGCTCAGTGCGATGTGTTTTCTTACCCTTCTCATTTTTATATTTACATCATCGCATTGCATATCTTTTTTGTTGCATTAAGGATAATGCTTGGTTTAAGTTGGGGGGGGTGAGGTGTGATTAGTACTTAAATGTAGCATATTATTATGTCATTTTAAGACTAATTATACTTTGATGGAGTGCAAGTAAGGATATTTCAAGTTCTAAAGTGAACAAGGGCTTGAGGGCAACAAAAGTCACACTTGAATGTCACACCAACACATTAGGGAATGAAATTGGAGAGGCTGGGGACAAAGTAAGAACGTTCGAATGCCAAATTATGTTCGAACGTCCATCTGAACTATAACAAAACCAGCCTGCTGAGACAGTGTGTTGCAGACAAGCACCAGGACCCTGAGGTACTTGAGTACCACGTTCGAACGCCAACTAACATTCGAACGTCAACTTGAGTTGATTGACGGCCAGACTGATGAGACATGGCGTGTTGTGGCAAACAAAGGAGGACTTTGAAGCACTTAAGTACATTCGAACGCCATTCAACGTTCGACTGTCCTTTGGAATCAATTGAAGAACAGACTTCTGCATAGAGTGTGAAAATAAACTTTGATAGAAGACCACTTGAGTGGAAAAGGTCAAGCCCTATTTGGCATTCAAACACTTATAATGCAAGACCAGAAGAAATGTTCGAACGGCAGTCAACGTTCGAACGTCCCTAAAGTAAAACAGAGGAAAACTTTCAAACATCGATTCACATTCGAACGTCCTCCACAGACTGCCTGCAGAGTAGTTGGTTTCCATGGGCGACAAACACTATTCACTCATCCTCTCTTATCTCCTATCCCCCCTCCCCTTCCTTGCCTATAAATACTCCTATGTTGGGAGCTTAAAGATCATCTTTTTTTTCTTGTAAAATAGAGACCTCTTCTTCTTAGTAATTTTTCTTCTCTTGTAAATTAGAAAGTTAGTTTCTATACATTGCTTGTTTCATTTTAGTATTAACCATGATGGAGGCTTAGACTCCCCTTGTAGTTGAAGTCTTTCATTTATTTATGTTAAGTATTTACATTTACCTTGTGACAACTATGACGAAGGCTTAGATTCCCCTTATAGTTGTACTTGCTTTTATTTACAAGTATCAAGAGAGATAGCTCATCTTTTGGCTGTAGTGGAAACCCTCCAAAAGTAACTAGCTTTCTTCTACTTTTATTATTCATGCATTTCACTTCCATTGCTTGAGCATCCTTCTTTCTTGGAAGAGTGAAACTCTTCCACTTTTCTAGAGCTTTACCAAAGCCGTGAAGGGTGGAAAGTGATTCACTTATTCTTCATTGAAGATAAGCTCTTTGTTTAGTTTGCTTCACTTAGTAGCTCCTCTACTTTGAGAGATGAGTATCACTCACTTTTCTAGCTTTGCCAAGGCTATGAAGAGTGAATAGTTCCTCATTCACTCTTTAGTAAGAGGTGATGAACATGTAAAGATTATCCGCAAGTTATGTTTGTGCAACTCCTTTATGCTTTGATGCTTTATATTCCACTTGCTCATTGGATGATTGAATGCATCTAGCAAAGATGAGGTACTTTGTATAATCAAGGGCTCCCTCTATGATACGGATGACTCCTGCATAGAAAGACCAGTTGGTTCAAGGCAAGCACTCCAGCTAGCTCTTTATGACAACATTTTAATCTCCACTATTATTGCAAATTATTCAAAAGATGGACCATTAATGCCATAGTTGGATGCCTTGTAGAAACACTTGCTTGTTTGTAGACGGGTTAAGTCTCGGCACAGACAATTCTTGTAAACTTCTAGAAAGGCATCGGAATCATGTGCTTAATTCTCACAATCCATCTTTATCTTCTGACTAACTTACTGTTGACATAGGAATTAATTGAGTTATAAAGCACAAACATAATAAACCAAATAGTCATTTACATGTCCTAATCCTCGAGCTAAAGGGTGGTTGTTACATTTTGAGAATCTTATATTTTGTCTAGAAAACTCTTGAAAAGAATCTTCTATTCTGTTCAAGAAACCCCATCACTCCAAACTTTTCAAATTTTCAGTTACTTGGTCTCTATTATTGCTTACTTCAAAATACTAATCATAGTTCCCTGTGGATTCGACTTCAGACTTAACCGGATTATTACTACAACTTAACCGCCTGCACTTGGGTGTACACATTTCGGATCAAGTCAAGTAGCCATCGAAGAAACAATAAAATAGATGTCTCACTACTCTTTCCAACACTTGATTAAGGAATGGTAGTGGGAAATGATCCTTGCGAGTGCATGAGTTGAGCTTCCGGTAGTCTATGCAAACACTCCAGCCAGTGACCACTCAAGTAGGAATCAATTCATTCTGCTCATTGGCTACCACTATTACTCTTGATTTTTTGGGTACTACTTGTGTGGGACTAACACAATTACTTTCGGCAATAGAAAAGATGATTCCCGCATCAGGTAACTTGATCACTTCATCTCTAACCACATTTTTCATAATTGGATTAGCCTCTTTTATGGTTGTCGGGATGGCTTGGCATCCTCTTCAATATATATTCTGTGAATGCAAATGAGAGGGCTAATTCCCTTGATGTCAGGAATAGTCCAACCAATCACTCCTTTGTGCTTTCTCAAGACACTCAACAGTTATTCCTCTTGCTCTAGCTCTAATGAAGAACTTATCACTACTAGAAATATTTTTTCTCCCCCAAGAATGTATATTTGGTTGTGGATAGTAATGGCTTTAATAATTCCAAAGTTGGTGGTTGCACAGTGGATGGAAATATTTTCTTCTCTTGTGGGGGCAACTTCTCGAATGTCGAGGTCCAACTTCCCACCCCTTGAATAGTTTTTGATTCTAATCCTTAATAAATTCTTCCTCCCCCAAACTTTGATTACACAATAAGTCCATGTGATGCTCCACTAATGTGTCATTCTTGTTGACTTCATGAATTTCCTCATCATCGTTGGTTGCTTGCATAGGTTGAACACATTTAGATCTATTGTCATATTCCCTAAATGCTATCTCCATTAGACCATTCCTGCAATTAATCATGGCATTAAAATTTTCAAGAAAATGTCTACCTAGAATAACAGTAATTTGTGTAGTGGGATTAGCAATAAGATGAATGTTAAGGACAATGAAATCAACGGGGAAAGTAAAATTTGTCCACTTGGACCAACTCATCATCTACTACTCCCCTTAGTGTTCACACGCTACGATCCTCTAGTTGAAGAGTGATGGAGGTTGATTTCAACTACTCAAACTGTAGTTGATGGTACACTGAGAATGGTAGAAGGTTGACACTCGCTCCTAAGTCTAGCAATGCTTGTTCCATGTAAAAATTTCCAATGGTAGTGGAAATGGTAGTGCAATCGGGATCCTTGAACTTGGGTGGGGTGTTTGTCCTCAATATGAAGTTCACTTTCTCGATGAGGGATGCTTTCTTGTGCACATTCAACTTCCTCTTGACAGTGCATAAGTCCTTCAATATCTTTGCACAAGAAGGATTTGTTTGATGGCATCAAGGAGTGGAATATTGATCTTCACTTTCTTAAACATTTCAAGAATATCAAAATAATTAGCAATCTCAGTAGGTGCCCTCAATTGTTAAGGATAGGGACAGGGATACGACAATCATTCATAGTCAAATCAACAACCTTGGACTTCTCAAGTTGTTCACTCTCTCTGGAGTCACCCTTTGTCTCTTTTTCATTTTTCAAAGCGCCATTTAGTGAAAACTTAGGTAAAATAATTTTGTCATTTTCCTTTCCACTTCTAAGAGTGGTGACAACCTTTAGTTACTCAAAATTTTCTTTACTAGTATCAGATGACTCAATCGCATGTTAACCTTTGGGGTTCTCTTGGGGATGTGTAGAAAATTTCCCTTTTTCTTATTGAAATGACCCCATGGCATTGGTCAACTTGGTAATCTGTGTTTAGATGTCATTAAAAGCTGCAATGTTTTTTTATTAGTCACAATTTGACTTTGGATGAATTGATGCATGATGTCCTCCAAATTCCTCATATGAGGAGGTTGATACGTGGGTGGATTTTGGTTGTCCTTGTTGACCAAAACCTTGTTGAGGCAGGTTTTGAGAAAACCTTTATGGGTTGGACCTTTGATATTGGGAGCCAGAAAATAGACCATGACACAATTGGTTTTTCTTTGGTGGGGTAGGAGGTGGCAATGAAGTGGATCCATGAGGTGTAGGATTGTCATTCTTACAACTAAAGTTCAGGTGGGAGCTCCATCCTGGATTATACGTGTTAGGATACGAAGAATATGACTGCCTAGTTCGATTAAATGCATGCACTTGCCCATGATACACTTCCTTAAGTACCGGAATGTTTGGACACTCTGAGATGGAGTGCTCAACACTTTCACAAATTGAGCAAAATTCTTCAGCCTCAGTTACATTTGACACTTCATGCATCCTATTGATCTCTAAGCTTTCCACCTTGCGGGACAACTTTGCAATTTTGTCAAGCAAGTCCTCTTGGTCACACAAGTTATGTAGCCCACCCCCACTTGCTTGAGTGCCTATAGATGACCATGGTACATCGGCAGGATCAGTGATATCCCATGATTAGGCATTCTCTGTTAAAGTATCAAAGTACTCTAGAGTTTCATCAAGGTCCTTATTCAAGAATTCTCTATGCACATCATGTCAATGAACTGTCGATACCCAGGCGTAATTCCTTCGTAGAAGAAACTAACCAGTTGCCAAGGTTCAAATCCATGATTTCAAATGGAATGCAATAAATCCTTATATCTTTCCCAATACTGATCAAACTGCTCATTTGATTTATCATAAAAGTTTTGAATTTGTTTTTTCATAGTAGTTTTGGACACCAGGAAAAACTTGTTTAGAAATTCAGCTAACATTAGGGCCCCAGAACTTATTGAGCGTGGTTTCAAGGAATTCAACCAAGTTTTTGCTTATCCTTGAGACAGAAAGGGAATAACTTCATGTGTGCCATGCCTTCCATTACATGATCTGAGATGAATGTCCCAACTATATCATAAAATTCCTTAACATGGATGTAAGGGTTTTCTCGTTCCATGTCGTGGAATTGAGGAAGTAGTTGTAACACGCCAGGTTTTACAAGAAAAACTTGTGCTTGCACAGGTAAGAGTATGCATAATGGGGTGGTGCTTCGTGTGGGATGGAGATAATTTCTTATTAACCATGCGGGAGGATCAATCGGAAGATTATTTCCTTCATTTCTTGGAAAGGGGATTTGCTCTCGGGGGTTTTGTACTCTAGGTTTTTACACTCCCCCATCCCTTAGATTGTTAGAACCATCATCCCCAAAATTTTCCCCTGCATGTTCAGGAGGATCTTCGTTTATGTTCATGTTTGGTCCTTGGTCACATGTAACTAGTATATTTTGGTTATCACGCCCCCATATGCAAATATACTAACTACACATAACTAAAAATGCCTTAACTACAATCAAAAATTATGTACAATTATATACAAAAGAACAACGTACCTCGGCCCATGATGAAAATCACGAGACTTACCTCTGTTGGTCCGAATCACTTTCAATTGCATAGCACTTGTGCCTTCCTGGCAACAGCGCCAAAAATATGTGATTTCCTTTCGCTTACTTCTAACTTTCCTACCTCGATGGTGGGTGTTTTTTTAGGGGTATGTTGGAATGTATGTGAGCGCCAAAAGTGGTGTACCCTCAAATTATGGTGATGCAAAAGTTGTTCCCCAAGTGCAGGGAGGCTTATGTGTCTTGTATTAACTCGAAAAAAAATGTGAGATAGTCTCCTCAGGGAAGGTCAAGACCAAGTGTTTCGAGAGTGATTTTGAGAATAAAAAAAAAAAAAAATTCTTTGTAAATGTTGGTGAATTGTGAAATTTGGGGTTGAATATCTATTAATGAAAAGGGTTAGCTAATCTTCAAAATTCTTTCCACCGGGTATGATTTATCAATCCCACTTATAACTTAATTGAACTCAAAAGTGTTTTTTTCAATCAGAAGATAGAAATTAGAAATTAAGGGTGACCAAATGTGTGTATTGGTGTCAAATTGATTCGTAGAAAGATTGATTCGTAAAAGTTTGAAGGGAAGATAAGCATGTCTCATGACAAGTCTACGGTGCATCAAATGTGAACAAATATAAACATACCAATCTATCTGGTCAAATTCAAGACACTACACTACAAGGAATGTGTGTAAGGATTGATTTTTCTATACCTGGATGGAAATCCTTCCTTGGATTTTGCCAACTAATGTTCTAGTCGGCCATAAATGGAATGAAAATGCTAAAGAACATGGAAATCATTTCGAAGGAAATAAATACTAACTTAAACCAACCAAAGAAAAAGATAAACAAACTTGAAGTTTTAATCAAACTCCAAGACCATAGAACTAAAACTTAAAAGCTCAAAAATTGAAAATGGATTTTCCCAAAAATGATTGTTGTGGGGAAACTCTAACAAAATACATTCATACTTGGAAATGGAATACCCAGTTTAGAAATGAAGATTACAAGCCTTAGAAACTTACAAGGATGAAAATGAGTAATAAAATACAAAAAACCCAAACTTTCTCTCTCTAAAACTATCTTCTTCTTCCTAGGAGCTTCTCCCTCTAAAGACTGAATATAATGGTGGAATCTTCAAAATTTTGTCCATCTTATTCTCTCTCCTCTAAAGTGTGTTGAGAAAGCTTGCACGGAGAGAGGTTGTCCAAAAATTCTTTCCACGTCATCCAAGGTATAGCCTCCTAGCACTTTCCAACCACTCTCCTTCTCCTCTTATCTAATCATTATCCCTTCACTCCTTCATGCTTATAGGCTGATTGTAGAGGTTAGGAAATCATTGTGGAGTGTTGGCAAAGTCAAAACATAGATTAGAAATCTTAAGTGGGGTCATTGTAGCTAATGAGATCATGTAGAAGTGATCTGGGAATCCTAGGCTTTAGGTACCGGTACCTAGTGATGAGGTACTAGTACCCCACTAGTAGTGGGCTCAGGAATTGGAACCAAGTGATGAAGGTACCGGTACATCCTTTATTTCTTAAATTTTGAAAAGGCTCCAGTACAGTCTGAGGTACCGGTACTTATAGTCCCAGGTACTAGTACCTATCTTCCAGTGGGTTCAAGTACTAGTACTAAGTGATTAGATACCGATACCTCTCTGTTTTCTTTGAATTTTATGCATTCCACACTCCTGAGCCCTTCTTTCTTGAATCCCTTCTTTCCCATTGTTCCCAACACATTGCAAAGTGATTAAAACCTTGTATTTACAATCTGATCACCTACAATCATACATTTCTTCATCAATCTCGAATTTAAACTAACTTTGAATAATCCATTAAAAAAATAAGCTAAAATGAATGTAATGAGGCCATTAAATATGCATTATTACGCACTCATCAAATCCCAAAGTGCATTAGTTAGTCGTAACGACAAATCTTTGTGGTCCAGGTTTACCCTTTTTCTAAAATTATTTTAATCTCCCGATTGGCCAATTCGCTTTGTCCACTAGTCGGTGAGTGATAAGGGGTTGCAACCTTATGAGAAATCAAATATTTTTTTCATTATGTTTTCAAAAGGACTGTTACAAAAATAAGCACCCCCATCACTTATGATGGATCTAGGAAATCCAAATAGGGAAAAAAATATTTCTTATTTTCTTTTAAAAACATAATCACTGTGTGGTGATCATTATTCCGATATGAAATTGCTTCAACCCATTTGGACACATAATCGATAATGACCAGAATGTACAGATAGCCTAAGGAAGGGGGAAATGGTCCCATGAAATCAATTCTCTAACAATCAAAAAATTCAATCACCAATATGGGGTTTAAGGGCATCATAATTCTTTTTAAAATACTCTCCAATCTTTGGCATCTATCACATGTTGGACAAAAAGGCTTGCACATCTTTTAAGATACATACGCATGGCATTGCATGTGTTGTGGGAGCTCAGGATGGGGCTTGGTGTTGGTATTGCTTGTGTGAGTCTCATCTTATGGCATGATATGATTTATGGTATTTGTTCATAATAGACATATTTGAATGAATGCATGAAATGATTGTTGCATGTGACATTTCATATGCATTTAGGTTGAGAGGTATTCTCTATATAAGTTAAGCTATTGAGTGTTGGCTCACCCTTTATGGGAACAAATTCCAGGTACACCACAGGCTCTCACCAAAGGTCCCCCTACTAGTCCGCTTTGACGACAGAGCCGGATTGTGGCTCTTATTTTGACGTCATAGTCCCTTGTTTATATTTACTTTTGGCCTTGTATAATTTTTTTAACAAAAACTTGTTTATATTTAAAAGGCATGTATATGGGACTCTTTTGAGACATTTATTCTTTTATGAACGGATGTATATAGTGATGATGATTATAGTAGTATCTGATACTATGCAATTGAGTATGGATGAATGGACCCAGTGTGGTCAATGTTGTATGATTGCACAAGTTGTGTTTTGAGTAGAGCTCCCTGTACAAAAGAGACTCTGCTTGAATTTTGTTAAATTATGGATCCCGGTAAATGAGACATAACAGCGTGATATCGAGTTACACGGTAGTCACGGATATTCTGCGGTTTGATGAGTGATCAACGGGTTGACAAAGGACCCTCGATTTTTGGGGCATCACACAGCATTTAGATGGGACTCCTTAGAATTAGCTTGAAATCTAGCGCACAAACACACACTAAACATAATATCGGATCTACTAGCGGTTAAGTAAAGCAAGCTAGCAATCATTCCTCTATACAGTTTGATATCCACATCGTTTCCATTTTCATCTTTATCAAGTTTTAAAAGTGTGCTCAAGGGAGTGCCATAGGGTTTTGAATTTTCTAGCCCAAATTCTGGTGTAAGTCCTTGGCACATTTAGATTGACTTATGAAAATTCCTTCTTTTCCTTGTTTAATTGCAACCCAAGAAAGAAGTTAAAATCACCCATTAAACTCATCTCAAATTCACTACTCTTACATTTAGCAAAGTCTTTACACAATTTCTCTTTTGTAGCACCAAATATAATATCATCTACATATGTATACAACAAGTATATCATCATGTATATGTTTGATAAATAGATTTGCATCAACTTTTCCCATAGAGAAGTCATTTTCTAATAGAAATTTATCAAGTCTATAATACAAAACCTTAAGAGCTAGTTTTAATCCATATAATGTCTTAATGAGTTTATAAACATGGGTTGGGTTATGAACATCTTCAAAACCGGGAGATTGTCCCACATAAACTTCTTCCAAAATGAAGCCATTTAAAAATGCACTCTTGACAACCATTTGGTATAGCTTAAAATTTTTATGACAAGCATATGCAAGTAGCATTCTAATGGCTTCTAATCTAGCTACGAGTGCAAATGTTTCATCATAGTATATTCCTTCTTGTTGATTGTGCCTTTGTGCAACTAGTCTAGCCTTGTTTCTAGTTATGTTTTCCTCTTCATCTTGCTTGTTTCTAAATACCCATTTTGTTCCTATAATGGATGTGTTTCTAGGTCTAGGAACTAGCTCCTATACTTCATTTCTCTTAAATTGATTTAGCTCTTCTTACATGGCCATGATGCAAGATTCATCTTTTGGTGCTTCACTTATGTTCTTGGGCTCTATGTGTGACAAGAAGGCTAAGTTGTTGCAAATGTTTCTAAAGCTCGATCTAGTTTTAACTCCTTGTGAGGGGTCTCCCATGACTTGGTCTAGGGGATGATCTACAACTCTTTTATATTCTTTTGGAAGTTCTTTTGAGGGAGTCTCATTTGTGTCATCCATTTTACTGTCACTTCTCCCTTATCCTCATGATCATCATCTACATGGAGTTGGTTGAATTGAAAATTTAGATCTATATCCACGTCAATGTCATTTTTAGAATTTATTGACAAAGGATCTGATTCATCAAAAACAAGATTCTTCTTCAACAAGGTTTTTTTTATTAAATACCCTATATGATTTGCTATGTGTGGAGTATCCTAAGAATATGGCTTTAAACTTACCAAGATGGTCTATTGGATTAAGCACATAACATTTGCAACCAAAGACTTTAAAGTATCCGGTCTTAGGTTTTTTATTGTTCCATAACTCATATGGAGTAATTTAGATGGTACTTATGAGAAGTCATAAGCTTTACAAGAACTTTTTGAAAGTCATCATAAACATCACATTTGTTTACTACATTACTTTGACCCATAAATATGTATTTGTTACTATAATTATTTTATATTTTATAAAAATATAAAAATAAATTGAAACTATATAACATCCTGAAAATTTTAAAATTTTATAGATAAGGGCAAAATGGCAATTAACCGTTATGGTATGGTTTGAAAATCCAAAATTTTCTAGAACTCGGATGACAAAACAGACCTCACCATTGAATTCGCCTCGTGAAATCTAGTTACCTAGTTAATTTTCATCGAATTCCAAGACAGTCAAATTTTTCAAGTTTTTTTATGCGAAACACAATCGGGTTTTAAGATCTAATCACGATCTTATAATAAAAACAAGATCTTTCTCAATCAATCCCTTTTCCCCTCATTCTTTGAGAATCAAAAAGATCTTTTTCAATGTTGAATTTGTTCATTTGGAATCTGGGTTCTTCTATTGCGAAATACAAAAAATAATTTAAAGTTAGTTCAAGTAAAATATATTAAACCTAACATGGAACGAGATTTAATTGATTCGGGATAAAATCGAACCAGGAAAAAAAGGTGTGTTGTGCGCCAAGTATTTGAAAAGTATAAAAGGGAAAGAAAATCATATTTCTTCCCCATTTTCAGCTAATTTTTGGAATAGAGAGAGAAAGAAGAGAGAGAAGTTCTCCCCCATTTCCAACCTTCTTCTTGCAATATAGGGTGATTCGTTCATCGAATTGCTTCCGGTCAAGAACAAAAATTGTTCAACGAGACGAGAGTTACGACTACGTACCAAAAATCGTAGATTTTACCAAGGCCTCAAAGATGGGATTCTTGGAATCAAGGTTTTGAAGCTTGATTTGAGTTTTCTTGGTGTCTTTACCGTGTGTATTACGCTTTAAGAGATAGAGTTCTTTTCCTAACTAGGTTTATTTTCAACCTAGGGTTACATATGGAATGGGTAAGATGATTAGAGATGAAATGTCTTGTCTAAATATACTTCTAGTGTAACTAGAGTATAGTAAATGGTACAAGAATGTATAAAACCAATTTTTGCATGAATTGGGCTTGTTGAAATTGCTTGTTTGGTAATTTCATGAGAAATGTGATGAATTGGGCATGTTATGTATTTACATGATTTTGTGCATGTTGGGTGTTTAACAAAATGCCTTGAATAATATGAGCAAGTTATTTGAATGAAATTAATATAACATGCTTTGGGAAGAATTTGGAATGTAATTATATGCTTAATGATATAAGTTACATTGAGGATTTAGAAATGTTAATTGACATTGAAATTGGTCACAATGTATTCATGACATGTTGAACATGATGTTGAAATTGCAATTGAAAACTTGATTGCACAGTGAAATGAATAGCAATTGTATATTACATTTATATATACACGAGAAGTATCACATTCATGGCATGTGACATGAGTGTGGGTGTATATATGGTTTTGATCAAACACCATTCTTGGTGGATGATAGGTGGGCTTGAAAAAGTTAGACTAAGGTTCGAATAACTCACACGGGTTGCATTGAAAAATAAGGGTCGGGGTTAACAAGAGGAGCTAGATTATCTCTCGAGTGCAAGAAGAGAACATGTAATGAAATCTTATGAAGTGTATTTTGAGCATAATTGAATGTTATGTGAGTTTGGGTGAACTTGGAATGAGATTGGATGGTTAAAAGTTGAGGTTATAATGAATTTTGGGGAAATCTAGGCCCATGTACCAGTATCTAAGTAATTAAGTATCAATACCACGCTATTGGGAGGCTCAGGTACCAGTACCTCGACATACGGTTATCAGTATCTGAATTCCAGTGGGCTCAAATACCAATACCAAAACTTCAAGTATTGGTACCTCGATGGACAATGGGTTTAGGTACAAGTACCCCGTCACCTAGGTACTGGTACCTAGCAACTGGAAGGAACCTAGGAAATAAAGGTCTAGGTAGTGGTACCCCGTTACTCAAGTATCGATACCTGACATAGGCTCAGGCACCGATACCACAAGTAAGAGGTATCGGTACCACTTTCAAACTTTTCAAAAATTTAAATATAATTGGTTAAATGATAAGTGTAATTGGTTCAATGATAAGTGTAAATTAATGGGGATTGAACCTTGGAATGGTCAAGTGATTGATATATGCACAGGTTTTGCATTTGGGAGTGCTCTGCCCAAATTCTATGTTGGTAACAATCCTGGTGAAAGGGATGTGATGATGTGGTATCGGGTTATGCAGCATTTACAAGTACTTCCGTGGATTGATAGGTGATTAACGAGTTGAGAAAGGACCCTCAGATTTTTGGGTGTCACAAACTATAACTCAAAAAAAAACTCATTGCACATGTGACTGATTTTGGGATCCAAATTGCTTGTCCTCTGAAGTGGGTTAAATGTAAATAATTTCCCAAGTGCAAAAAGTGTATTGTTTAGTAACTTAGTTGATTACCAAGGTCGTCTCTTCATGGAAAACGAAGGTTAAATTTGATTAGTAATAAACAAAGAAAAGTAAAACTCTTGAATTTTGAAAAAGGGGTTTTGAAAATAGATAAACTAAAATAACAATAATTAAAGAAAAACTGATTAATCATTAGAGTTTATCATACCTTAAATTGTAATTTTGACCTAAGCCTATAACTCACTCAAGATTGTAATCAAAAGCACTCAAGCGAAAAATATTCAACCAAATCCAATGAAAGTGACAAATGTGTATTCAAATTGATTTACTTAATTTTGAAATAATACATTCACGTTGATTGCAAGAATTCTAAGAATTACTCGTGTCAAACCTAATTTGTCTACGAATAAGCAAAAAGATATACATATCATCCGTGTTTTTAACTTTAATTATTCAATCAACAAAATAACATAATCTTGAAAAAAAATCCTAGTTAGGTCAAAATTCTCATTCATGGATGAGACTTCCTCATCCGATCAAATCAGAAAACGACTACTTACTCATTATAGAAGTAAAAACAAAAGCAATTGAAATAAACATCAACATAATTGAAAGAGAATAGAGCTTGAATCAAAATTCTAATAAAAAGTAAATACCTTGAATTAAATGCAAAGAATCATAAATTGTTACACAAAAGAGAACCAACGTACTCGCCTTGCAAGAAATTAAATAACTGAAAGTAGAACAAAGCTTGAAATAGAACACAATAAAAGAACTCTTGAAGAACAAGTAAACCCTAATTCTACTCCAACAGAAAAATAAAATAATGAATGATTGATCAGCTAATCCACTTCTCTCTTCCTTAGTCTTCATATTTATAGGAGTTATTGGCTGACTTTCCCTTTTATTTTTTCACCAATAGGCTACTTAGAAAAGGCCCTGGTCATTACCTTCCAAAAAGAGTTCTCACTGAATTAAAATACTGATGAATCGGGAGGAAATAAGTCTCAACCTACTAGTAGTAAAGTAATAACCTACCAATAGAAAAGTTTTTGTTTTACTTCTACCGGTAGCTATTCACTGCTACTGGTAAAATCAAAACTTGCCACCAGATGAATCGGTAGAAAATTTACCGGTAGAACCAATCTCTTTTCCAATTATTGCTACAATGCTTTTGGTTCAACTCCTAGCTCCTCTAACTCCTTGCCATAGTCTTCCAAAGCATCAAATGTATATAAAACCTTATTCTTACATTAATTTACCTACAAACACGAGTATTCTCTATAAAACACAGAACTAAACTAAAACAAAGCAAATATATAACTAACAAAGCTCAAATCACAAATCGTCCGGTAACAAAGCAAATAGAGAAAACAAAAGCAAATTATATGAGATATAAAATATGCAATATTATACTCTCATCACGGATCGTCCTCAATAAGTTTTTGCTCAAATTTTCTTTTTGGTAGTTTATTCATTATTAATGAGTGAAGGATCAATTGACATACAATGAATCTTATTTGAATTCACGATAAATGATCTACCAAAAATAAATTAATGAAAATAAATATTTGAGCAATCTCCTTTTTTATTGCTAGAAGACGTCAGCTAAGGTTAGTACCTAATGTCTTCTCCAAGGAATGGTACTATGGGTCGTCCGACTTAGACTTGTAAGCCTATAGAAAATATCAAATACAATAGTGACATCACATCATTATCGCTAAGGAATGACACCAATCAATAAGAAAAAGGTAGAGTGGGACTGGGCTATTCCCACCCTCAAATATCTTTCCTTGCCCCCATTTAACTCTCTAATCTCAATCTACTAGGTTCATCACATTTATGTCTACTCATTTATAACTAAGTTCACCCATTTTTTTCTCATCCATTATACATTTTACCCATAAACTATATCTTTTTCTCCCAAAGTTTCCTCTTCGTATCCTATCTCATATACATATTTGTGTTGTCTAGTCATATTTGGAACTTAATTACTTTTGTCCCTTTATTTTTATTTACACTATTATTTTTTTTCAATAGTATATAAAATATTAACAATTGCATTTTAAATAGGAAATACCGTACATATGATATAGTTCTGCTTGTACTAGATATTAAGGAGTAGATAGATAATTTATGAATCAAGTACAAAGTGGATTCATTTAGTTGTGAACTAAGACATAATTAAACTTTTAAATAGATTATTTCATGTACTAGTATTGTATTTTAAGGTATTAATGTGTATTCTAAATAATGATTTTTTATTTTTTTATTTTATGTTTTTTGATATTTATTACGAATATTTTTCGATGTACAATATTATGTATATGTAAATGAATATTAGGAATTTTTTATTAATAATTTAATTGTTGATTTATAGTTGATATATAATAGATGAGGTGGAGAAGGATATTTAAGGGTGAGAATAGTCTCACCCATAAGGAAATGACAAGTTAAAGAGTGGATTTCAATAAGTTCAATAACCACACCTTCATAAAATATAATAACTATTCTATGTAAAATAGTTGAGTTTTTTTTTAATCAAGGTAAAATAATTGAGTTCATTTTATCTATTTTTTTTTATTTTTATTGGATGATAAAACCACGTGATAATGACAATGTCATGTTAAGGAATTCTATTGTTAAACATCTCAGCATTAACCTTAAGGGGTAGTTAAGTGATAATATGAATGAGTTATAAACTCAAACGTTTTGAATTTAAATTTTGACAATTGAGATCAGACCATGGAAGATTTATTCTTCATAAATACTTTACTTCCGATGTGAAATACCTACCTTTAACCAAATTAGACAAAAAATTAATTAAAATGCACATAAGTTTGCTTGAACACTCCGACCAATAAAAAAAAACTTAACAGAGGTTCTACCACAATCTATCTATATAATAAAGTAACTAACTCAGTTTGTCTTGAACTTTTCGCAGCTAAAATCGATTCAATATTATTGATCCGTTGATACTAATTAATTTGTATTCTTACAGGACTCTACTACATTCATTTTATCTCTCCTCATCCCAATTCAAACTGTTAGAGAGATTGGTTTGGACGGTTATATATATAGAGAGATTGTCTTGGACTATTATATATATATGTATATATATAATAAAAAAATATATCTAATAACTATTAAAACAATGATTATCTAAAAAAAATATAGGTTCATTAACATATGTCGTCCTATATATCTATACCGATATCTATATCTATATAATAAAGTAGTTAGCTTGGTTTGTCCTTAGTTTTTCGCGGCTCAAATCGATTTATTATTATTGATTCGACGATCCTAATTAATCTATATTTCAACAGGAGTCTACTAAATTCCTTTTATCTAATCATAACAAAATATAACAAATATCTATTAAAACTCTAATAACAAGGATTATCTCTAATAAAATATAGATTCATTAATCGTCCAATATATCTATACCGATATCCATATCTATGTATATAATCCAATCTATTTAATAAACAGTTCAAACCCATAGTTTAAAATTAACAAAATAATAATACAATAACAAGGATTATCGTTAACAAAATATAGGTTTATTAATATATGTTGTCTTATATATCTATACTACTAATAAAAGTACCTTAAGTGAAAAATTTTTGATTCTCTATTTTATCCTTATAAAGAATTTTAATTACCACATTATCTTTCTATAGTTAAATATCTAAATTACAATCACGTCCTTATGTATTTAAATTTTTAATTTACCCTCTAAGATTTCTTGAATTCTCTATTATCTTTGTATAAATATCAATATCTATAAAAAAAATTACTCTTAAAAAAATATATGCATCATTATAGTTTTTAATAAAGTGTTCAAAAACTTCATCAATAAATCATACTTTTTTCAAATATATAGATAACATTATGACTATATATATGTATTCTTTTCCATCTATACTACTAATAAAGAATAAAACTTTTATCTTAGCATGAAAATTTTTTGATTCATTATTTTATTCATATAAAAAATTTTAAATACCACGCTATCCTTCAATATTTGAATATCTAAATTGCCATCATATATTTATATGTTTAAATTTTCTTTTAATTATTTATTTACTATGTATAAATATCAGTATCTATGAAACTTTTTAATTGACTACATTACCTTTAAAACATATATGCATCACTATAATTTTTAATAAAATGTTCAATTTTTTTTAAAAAAACTTTATCAATTTAATATTACTCATTTTAAATATAAAAATAACATTATCCTTACATATGTATATTTCTTTCATCCAAAATTTCAACCATTTAATTTTTAAGATAAAAAATAATCTTTTAAGCATTTTTTTTAAAATAATTTATATTAAATCAACATAATTCTTCAATCATAGTAAACTTTTCATGTTTTATTAAAAGTTTATATAAAAAAATTATATTGTATTTTTAAGTAAAACTTAAATTTTAGAATTTTAATATTTTTTAAAAATATATATTATAGAGTAGTATATTATATTTTAAAGTGAATAACACTTTTAGTCCCTAAAATATGCAGATTTTGTCAGTTTGGTTTTTATTATATCAATTTTGTCAATTTAGTCCTTAAAATGTTTAGTTAATGTTTAAATTAGCTATATATAGACAATTTATTAAGTTTTTTTTATAGAAGTGATCACATGATACTATTTGATGGAATAACATGTTGTTATTTTCATCAAAAAAACTTAATGGACCATCTGGTTAAGGACCCTTTAAACAAGAATTAAATATTTTAGGGACCAAAATGTATTATCCTATATTTTATCCCTATTAACCTAACTAATTATAGTAAGCATTGATTAGAATATTAAAAATTATTTTTATTTTATTCAATAAATTATAAGTGGAAACATAATCAAATGAATTTCAAATAAATTATTTTTATCTTTTTTTTAATACTTAAAATAATGAATCGTTGTGAACAAAAAATATTTTCAAATTCTATAATATAAGACGAGCAATAAAAATATAATTTTGATAAACTTGAAATTATATTTAATGTAGGTACACATATACCTAATACTTTTTATTAATATTTTATATATAAAAATTATTCACATACAACGCACGTGGTGTATTACTAGTATGTATATATATATATATATATATAAAATCTATAATCTATAATATAAAATAGAGTAGACTTTAATAAACTCATCATGATGGTCTCTAATAGATTCATTCGACAACCATCAATATCCCTCTCAAAATCATTTACAATGAATTCTCTCCCTGCAAATCTCTAACTTTTCATTTACATTGCACCTTACCTTTAGACACAAATTACCCTTATTTATATAATAAATTAGCTTACAATTTAAATTTTAAAAGATAAGCAAAATGACTTTTATTTTTTGCGGTTGAGATTGCTCTAAATTTTACTTTAAAATTAATCTAACGACTAATATTAACACCCTAAATTTAATAAAAAAAATAGGGCCTTAAGGATGTGTCTGAAGTGACTTTTTAAAAGTATTTTTAGAAATTATTTGTCATAAATACTTTAAAAAAAATAGTGTTTGAAACCGTCCCACTATTTCTACCACCACCACCGTCACCACCACCATCACTCCCACCATTGCCGCCACCACTACTGTCGTCGCCGTCGTTACCATCATCATCGTCGCCGTCGTCGTCGTTACCACCATCACAACAATTGTCGCCGCTACCACCATTGTCACTGTCGCGGCCGCCACCCCCACTGTTTAAAGTCTTTTATATTTTTTTCTATGTTTATAATTTAATTTTGAATATAAATATAAATATAAATATATTTCTTATTTACTATTTTTTCAATAACTAGTTATTTTATATAATAACACAAGAGATTGCTTAAAATTTTATCCCTAGTACATTTTTGCACCCAAATCTTGTCACCTATCTCTCACCTATTGTTTCTGTCAGACGCCATACCGCCCCTTCCAACTATTTTTATTTTATTTTCATTTTCCTCCTCCTCTCTCTCTCACACACACACACACACCAGCGCCAGCGACATCGCCAGAGCCACCGCCGCGCCACAGCTTTCATCTTCTCACAGGTATTCCTCTTATATTCTTCTTCTCTCTCACACACAAGCAGATACCAGCCCCTAGCTCTCCCATTCTGCGCAAACCTCAAACCCTTCCTCTTAGAGAGGGGCTCTACTAAACCCACCCCCAGAAAACACACACTCAAAACATAGAACACACACACATAAAACACTCACACCCACACCCACACACTCACGGGTTCTCTCTCTTTTAGCCTACCAGCGCCACCGTCACCAGTAAAGAACCACCGTCACGGCGATATCACCACCATCACTACCACACAGCACCACCGTCAAGATCACACATACATCTCCTAGGTATTTCCCTCTCCTCCTCTCCCCTCTGTGTCTCTCACCGAAATGTTTGCTGAAATGACCAAAACCCAGACGCCAATCATAATGCCCATGAAGTGTTTGTTGAAATGCTTAAGAGACCCGCACACGCAAATCACACCCACACCGCACCCTCACACACCATTCTGCGCTGACACACACTGCTGTCTGCAACCACATCTCTCTCCCACCCTCTGCCTCCCTCCTTCTACTCTTCTCATACATAAACAGCGCAGCCAAAACCCCCAGCCATCGCACACACAGCCCCTCAGCCAACATAGAACACATGCACACAGCACACTCACACGCTCACACGCACGCACGCACACACACACACACACACTCACGCTGTCTGCACACATTCATGCACGCAACCACTCCTCAGTCACACACGCACTGTGAGTTTGGGTGTATTTTTACTACCATTTAAAATTTTTTTTGCAATTTTAAATGCGCTGTGAATTTCATGACTGGGTCAATTTTGAGGTAGTTAATTTATGGATGGTGAGTTTTGTGAGTTGAAGTGTTAGTTGAAATTGGTTTATTAATGCATTGCCATTGTGTATTAGGAATTAATTTACTGGGAGTTGCATTGTTAGTTGAAATTTGGTTATAGTTGTATAATGAGTTGCTCTTGCATTGCCTATTTGATTAATTTTGGTCTACTTGAATAAACTTGAGTGATTGCAATTTGGCTATTAATGTGTTGCCATTGTGTCAATTTAGGAATTAATTTATTGGGAGTTGGAGGCACATCAATTGTTTGATGAAAAGTCTCACAACAATGAATACGTATATGTTTGTGTGTATAATGTTTGCTTTGTGAACAAAGACAGAAGCTTAAAGGGAATTGATGGTCATGGGTTTGAAGCTGGAAATGCAGAACGTAGTGTTGGTGGTGCGGTTATTTATTTAATGGATTGTCATATGACTACAAGTATATTTAATCTAACTCTTAGATTAATTTGGTTGTGTAGATTTTGTATTCGTGTATATTTAAATGTATGTGCACACCCCTTACCTATAATGTTGTCTAAGATTGATTAACGTGACATTCTTAGGTTACTTTTACTACGTAAATTTTCTATTCGTGTGTATACAAATGTATATGAGCTGGACTCCTTTGATATAATCTAAATATCCGTTGATCTACTCTAAATTTTCTATTCCTGTTTTTATTGTGTAAATTTTTTATTGTTTCTTTTATACTCTAATCTGAATTTCATATCAAATGACCTAGCTTTGTCAATTTGGACTCCGTTGATATACTCTAAATATTTTTATTGTTCTTATTATAGTTTTTTTTTTGCGTTTGGGATGGTCTAACAGTTGTTGATCTTGAAATTGGATTGACATGATGACAAAGAAAAGAGTGAGGCGCCAAAAAACAGTCTCCAGTCTTCACAGTGGTGTGATGCAATAGCTGGATACGTTCAACGAGAGTAATTGGACTGCTCGTGCCAATCATTCTCACAAATCTCAACCATTTTTTGTGTTTAGAGGTATCGAAGTATGGATCTTTATACATATTTTCTATTTTGGTAAAAAGGTGGAGCTCTTGAGAATACTTTCCTGCATGTCCATATGGATTACCTCCAGAATTGTCTGTTTGATGGTTCTATTTCTTTGTTTTCTAATTGTTTCATATCTCATATCTCAAGAACAATGTGATTGTGTTTATTTGATTTTTTTCTTGACAATTTAGTGCCCTTTTTGATATTACTTCAATGATATGTCTTGGGTAAGTCCACATTGTTCAGTCATGTCCATATGCATACCAATTAGAGTGTTGTCTATTTATTGTTCTTTTTTTTATAACAGATTTTTCAAAATTTGGTTTCTTCTCATGAGAAAGTGGATATGCAGATGCAGTTTATTTAGATGCCGGACAATGGTGATGGTTTACGTCATTTGGTCAAGTCTACTCTAAGAGGTTGCTCCTTTTTGATTGGACTGGTTAGTGAGGTTTTGAGACATTGCAATTTGCCGGTGAGTGGAGCTATTTTGTTCCAGATGTATCTGGTATTATTTTGCTACTTAATTTTTTTGGATAAGAAACCAAATGCTTTATTAATGATTAAGAAATAAAAGTTGCATAAAAAAGGTTGGATAAGAAATCCAACCAATAAGAAAAAAAAACAACGAGAGAAATAAAGTTGCATGACAACCTTATACGTCGTAAATTTCTCTCCATCTTGCTAAGATTACAAAGATTGGGATTCTGGTAATATCCTTAGAAACTGAAGCCCAAAATGAGACTAAGAAATGAATACGTTCCTAGAAACCATCCAAATATTTGTACCGATATTAAAAGATTCTTGCATTTCTTTCTTTCCAAATAACCCAAATAGTAACAATAACAACACAATTCCAAAGAGTCGCACCTTTATCGAACCTTCCAAAGCTTTTCATATCTTCAATAAAGAAAGATATAGATGATAAAGGAAGCACTCAACTCAAATTTGCCATTCAAAACAATTTATACCACATAGCCAACGCAATAGGGCAATGCAAAAATAAGTGATCTACTTTCACAATTACCTTACACATCACACACCACACACCACTTAGGCAAAAAATGACTATGATGCCTTCTTTTCTGAAGCACATCATAAGTATTAAGCTTTCCATGTGCAACAGTTCATGAAAAAACTTGTACTTTAGCCTTCTATACCATCAAAGCTAGGGCAAAAATAGGACAATAATATTGATTCAACAAAGAATCAAAGAAGGGTTTACAAGAAAATACACGAGACGATTCAAGCACCCACCCTCCTTTATCACGTGACTCGAGATTCAACAAACAACTATTTAAGATATCAAGAAATGAAGTGAGATCCCAAATGTCTCTATCTCCTATATTCCTATGGAATCATAAATCCAAAGAGTGTGTATGGTTAGAAGACCATAACACACTGAAGCAATAGAAACACCCAGAGAATAAACTAGTTGATAGAGACGTAGATACATAAATGAAAAAGATACCTCGCCCACCCAAGCATCCTCCTAAAAACGGATTCTCTCTCCATTACTCACCTCAAATCTCAACTCTTCGAAAAATCTCGTCAAACCCTGAGATATAAATCTTCATGGATAGTGAAAACTTGCCCTCTCAACCCTATTATTGTCCCATCTACTGGCATGCAAGTCATATTTGCTCCTGATAACTAAATGCCACAAAGAATTTGGTTCCAATGGACATCTCCGCAATTGCTTACTCACTAATGCTATGTTTCTTACCTTCAAATTACCAATAGAAAGGCCTAGAATGTCGTTGTCTTCCCTCAGATTTGCACCAATAGATTGAGTCTCATTCTTCTTAGTCAAGTTAAAAGAATTTGGGTCGTGAGCTCAATCCACATATGAAATGAATTTCTTCTGAATGTTCTGAAAAATACCTCAGAATCCTTCCAATCACATGCATAATCAATCACCCTAAATAACCAGGAAACACCCCCAATACCCATAGATATTTCAAAAGTATAAAATCTAGTTCTCTCCATAATCTTCACAATATCCCCATATGACGCTTCTGGGATCTCAACAAGGAAAATGCTGCTACTAAATTAAATGTTGAGATCATGATGTGGAATTGCAGGTTGGTTTACAATTTGGTAGTTCTTCAAAGTTGGCCTCTGAAAGGGAAAATCAGCATTCATCTGTTATGGCTGCAATGAATCCTATAGATATTAGTTCGTCTGATAGTGATCTCACCTGGGATCTAGATGATTATAGAGAATCAGATAAATCACCTCCAAACGAATATGCTGTTTCTGCCAATCCTAGGATTCTTCCATCATGGGCATCTTCGCTTTCCACTGATGCAATGGGTACAGACTGGTATTTTCTGGAGTAAAAATGTTAAGATTCGAACAGGTCTTTTTATTATAAATATAAAGTTCTTTATCCAATTTGCAGATTATGGTGGATTGTCCCAAACTGTTCCTTCTCCTCAAAGATCTCAAGCGCCTAATGGAAGCTCATCAAATTTTAAGCACCATGGACAGGCTAAAGTCCAGATGCATCCGAGTTTTAGTGATAGTGTGAGAGCCTCAAATTTACAAATGCCCCAGGCTTACAATTCTAAGTTTTCTTCAGGGAATGGTAATGTGGGTCCCCCAGCAAAAATTATGTGCATTGAAAGTTTTCACCAGACTATTGACTGCACAATTGCTGGTTGTTTGGTGCAGATTATCAAAAACATTCATCTCAACAAGCATTGAAGAGGGCACTTCCAGCATCCCTTCAGTCATCTGGGTCCAATGCCAGATCAAGCAAGTTAGTAGAGGATGTGGAAAGCAGTCAGTTTCGTGAAACTCGTAAAAAATCTACACATTTCCTGTGGCCGAATGTAATCAATTGCAAGGACTACATGAAAGACAATTTCAGCAGGGGCAGTGATGCTGATGTCGTTATGTATGAAAACAGTGGAAGTAGGGTGCTACCTCCATCTCTGATGCAAGGGAGATCTGTACCAACTACTCCTTATGCCAGTTTGGGTGATCCATTATACCGTCTTGGGGTAGGGGAAGAACGGGCTGCTGGAACTGATGAGAGGCTAATTTATCAAGCAGCTTTACAGGTATTTCTTACTGCTCAATGTTAACAAAACATTTCAATATTCTTTTTAGATGTGAGAATTGAACCCATTAGTCGCTGCACTCATAGTTTTTAATGTCTTACGATACGCTATACATATCTTATGATATATCTCGATATAGTATCCCAATGATATGTATCTACAAGTCGTACTGTTTTTTACCAAAATATGATACGCGATACGTGTAAGACGATAGATTTTGATACAATAGAAAAACGATACTCACAAGACCATAATTTTATAAGTTTTCACTCTACACATTGAAACGACGTTTCACAAGACTTTATTTCACCCTAAACAATATGCTTTCCGATAAACGTTTTGACAACCTTTGCCCCAATGATGGGATTTTAACCTTGGCACCCGTAATTTAAGTCATTTCTTATTATGCTGTGGGGAAGTGTATAAGATCTTAATTCTTTCTGTCTGGGCACCTATGAACCTAAGTTGAATTGGCTGCCTTTTGATATGCTGTTCTGCTCTTTGGTGCTTTCTAATTTCCTTTTTATGTAAGTTGTGGCAATCTCCAAGGATTTGTACAGTTTGTTACGCTGTTCTGTACAATTTAGTAGTTGGTGCACAAGATCGTTGTTCGTGTCCCATTTTGAGTAAAAAATATTGTATATGCAAACCCCATACGAAAACCCACCCAAAAATATTGACCAAAGCAATTCAATAGATTTTGGAGACCAGATTAAAACACACTAAACTTGTTTGAGTCACCGTTGGCAGTAATAGGTGGTAAAAAGGGTATTATTTAATCTTGCTAATGACCATAAGCAAATTTGTCAAATCGTGTATCGGAAGGTGTATCGTAAGATACGAGTNAAATTTTTTTTTTGCTAGATCTAAACAAAGAGATCTCAACAGAGGTCCCAAAAAAAAAATCTGGTATCAGCAATAAAAAAAATCTGCTATAGCTTTGAAAAAAAATATGCTACAAAAAAAAAAAACTACTATAGATCTAAACTGAGAGATCTCAACAGAGTTAAAAAAAAAAATTCTGCTATCAATAAAAAAAAAATCTATTATAGATATAAAAAAAATCTGTTATAGATCTTTAAAAAAAAATTCTACTATAAATCTAAACTAAGGGATCTCAAGATTCTCAACATAGGTCAAAAAAAAAAATAATTTCTGCTATCACAAATAAAAAAAATCTGTTATAGATCTAAAAAAAAATTCTACTATAGATAAAAAAAAAATTCTGNAAAGACCTCTAATTCAAACTTCTAATATCAACTGCTTAAATAACTATAATATTAATCAGAAATTTTGAATTCAATTGAACAACATTAAAAACTGACTTTATTTAATTTTTTTAAACTATAACCACTGAAACGACGTTGTTTCACTAAATAGTGATTTAAAAATAAGTCATAGGGTAAAACGATGTCATTTCAACCCCAAAAAATAAAAAAAAAATAAAAAAACAGAATCGTCGGGTATTGTACGTATCGGGCGTATCATATCGTATCGTGTATCGTACAATACAGAGATACAATACATATCGTTTTTCAGGTTTATCGTGACGTATCACATATCGTATGATACTAATAACTATGACCATGAGCAGAGTTGGTATGACAATGTACACAAGCTGAATGGAAACCAACGTGTAAGCAAAGTTTGCCTTTGTTTATCATTGTAAGCTGGACATTGCCAACCCTTGACTGGTGGGCAAGAGCCATTATCCTCTATCATCATATAGATTGAGAAGCATCAATTATAGCAGCTACTTTTTTAAAACAGATTTAAAGAACCATAGAAACACCACCAGGTTGTTTGCTTATTTACTTTGTCATGGTATTAGTAGCCTAATTATATGTTTTCAATAGTGTAACTATGGAAAATTTCACGTCTTNAATTTCTGCTATCACAAATAAAAAAAATCTGTTATAGATCTAAAAAAAAATTCTACTATAGATAAAAAAAAAATTCTGCTATAGATTTAAACTAAGAGATCTCAAGATTCTCAACACAGGTAAAAAAAAAAAATTTCTGCTGTCACAAATAAAAAAATCTATTATAGATCTAAAAAAAAAATTCTGCTATAGATCCAAAAAAAAAAAAATTCTGTTGTAGATCTAAATTGAGATCTCAATAGAGTTAAAAAAAAAAATCTGCTACAAAAACAGTTCTGCTATAGATCTCAACATGAGTTCAAAAAAAGAAAATTTTTTTCCACAGATCTAAATTGAGATGAAAGGCGAGAAATGAATTGATTATAACATACCTTCTATAGATGACCATCTTCAATGGGTAGACTTATGACTGAGAAAAAGAAGGGAAGCAAAGAGAGAAGGTGGCCTCTTCTTGGTCTACTGGGTGGCTGAGGAAAGTCTGAGGGTGAACTTGCTGCNTATCGTGACGTATCACATATCGTATGATACTAATAACTATGACCATGAGCAGAGTTGGTATGACAATGTACACAAGCTGAATGGAAACCAACGTGTAAGCAAAGTTTGCCTTTGTTTATCATTGTAAGCTGGACATTGCCAACCCTTGACTGGTGGGCAAGAGCCATTATCCTCTATCATCATATAGATTGAGAAGCATCAATTATANGGGTTAGGTTGATGATTTTTATATTATTTTTAATTTTTTATATGCTCAGACTGTTTACTATTTTTTAGGCTTTCAGATTTTTCTTNCCAATCTTTATTAATAAAATGGGTTGTGAGGCTCAAATAACCATCAGTAGCAATAGATGTCCATAAATCAGAAGTTAAACAAATCCTACCAGGCAACTCACGTAGCATTACAATGACCTTATTCATCTCTCTTGCATGCAACTTAAGGATATCTCCCATGGTAGTATTCCTTGAAATGCATTTGACTTCAGAACACAAGTATGTGAAAATATTTCCNTATTAATAAAATGGGTTGTGAGGCTCAAATAACCATCAGTAGCAATAGATGTCCATAAATCAGAAGTTAAACGAATCCTACTAGGCAACTCACGTAGCATTACAATGACCTTATTCATCTCTCTTGCATGCAACTTAAGGATATCTCCCTTGGCAGTATTCCTTGAAATGCATTTGACTTCAGAACACAAGTATGTGAAAATATTTCTAACAGCCTCATACNGATCCAAAAAAAAAAAAATTCTGTTGTAGATCTAAATTGAGATCTCAATAGAGTTAAAAAAAAAAATCTGCTACAAAAACAGTTCTGCTATAGATCTCAACATGAGTTCAAAAAAAGAAATTTTTTTTCCACAGATCTAAATTGAGATGAAAGGCGATAAATGAATTGATTATAACATACCTTCTATAGATGACCATCTTCAATGGGTAGACTTATGACTGAGAAAAAGACGGGAAGCAAAGAGAGAAGGTGGCCTCTTCTTGGCCTACTGGGTGGCTGAGGAAAGTCTGAGGGTGAACTTGCTGCAGTCGACTGTGAAGTGAAATGGCTTTATTGACCAAAAAAAGAAGTGAGGAGGCTTTTAGTTTTAGGGTTAGGTTGATGATTTTTATATTATTTTTAATTTTTTATATGCTCAGACTGTTTACTATTTTTTAGGCTTTCAGATTTTTCTTTTTCTTTTTATTTTATTTTTTATATTTTTTGTTTTAGCCTTTAGGGTTAGTATGAGTTGTCAGACTGAGGCTTTTCTTTTTCTTTTAAACGGATTGAACAGGGTAAACGGGTCATTTTCATTTAAATTATCGTGTCATGTTTGTGTAATTATCGGGTAATTTTCGGGTTAGGGTCAACACAAGTATATAATCGGGTTAATCGTGTCAAATTCGGGTTAGGATGGTTAAACCCGAACACGACCCGTTTTTCATTTGTGTTCACGTGTCGGGTCATTTTCGGTTTCGTGTCAGGTTGTAATTGAGTTCGAGTCGAAAAATTCGTGTCGAGTTCGAATCGTGTTGTTGTGTTCAATCGAAAATTGTCACCCCTATACCTGATATGTGATGTATAAGGTTTGGTAAATTATCTTCTTCCTATTGTGATCTTTAACTTTACAATATTTTCTCTAATAGCTCTATTTCTTCGCAATAAGATGATACAATGCTTATAATTAGANGAAAATTGTCACCCCTATACCTGATATGTGATGTATAAGGTTTGGTAAATTATCTTTTTCCTATTGTGATCTTTAACTTTACAATATTTTCTCTAATAGCTCTATTTCTTCGCAATAAGATGATACAATGCTTATAATTAGAAACCCAATATACATATATACCTATATGTAAATTCGACAAAGCTGCTGAAGAAGAGAGAAAATGAACTTGCAGTTAAAAGAATTTAGTTTAGATTCGTAGGTCTTCTTAAACCATTCCTATTTTGTAATAAACTCAACTCAGCAAAACTATAATTCCAATTATTTGGGATCGGCTACATGATATTTTCCATTAGACCATAAGCTATCATATCATTTTTTTTACTATTTCGTTCACAGTTATTTTAGGTCTATCTTTACCTCTCGCATTACTATTAATATGTATCAAATCACTCTTCCTTATTGGTGCATTATTAGTCTTCTAGGCGTGTCAAAACCACCTAAGTCGATTTTCTCTTAGTCTATCTCTTATTGGTGCTACCTTTGCGATTTTACAAATACATTAATTTCTAATTCTATCGTTTCTCGTTTTACCATACATCTATCTTAACATTTTCATTTCTGCAACACTTATGATNAATTTAGTTTAGATTCGTAGGTCTTCTTAAACCATTCCTATTTTGTAATAAACTCAACTCAGCAAAACTATAATTCCAATTATTTGGGGTCGGCTACATGATATTTTCCATTAGACCATAAGCTATCATATCATTTTTTTTACTATTTCGTTCACAGTTATTTTAGGTCTATCTTTACCTCTCGCATTACTATTAATATGTATCAAATCACTCTTCCTTATTGGTGCATTATTAGTCTTCTAGGCGTGTCAAAACCACCTAAGTCGATTTTCTCTTAGTCTATCTCTTATTGGTGCTACCTCTGCGATTTTACAAATACTTTAATTTCTAATTCTATCGTTTCTCGTTTTACCATACATCTATCTTAACATTTTCATTTCTGCAACACTTATGCTTCATTTGGGAAGATGGAATGAAAAGTTGGAAAGATAGATAAATATCATGTTTGATAAAGAAGGAAAATAGAAATGATGAAAAAGTGGATGAATGAGTTTTTCTTCCACCTAGCAAAATCAATCCCTCCAAACTTTTGGGAGGAAAAGTGGATGAAAAATTAATTATGTGTATTAAAATATGTTATTTATGATNAATAGAAATGATGAAAAAGTGGATGAATGAGTTTTTCTTCCACCTAGCAAAATCAATCCCTCCAAAATTTTGGGAGGAAAAATGGATGAAAAATTAATTATGTGTATTAAAATATGTTATTTATGATATATCTTTTAATATATACATATATCATATTTATCAATTATATATTATGTATACATTAATTTTATATATTGGTATAATGGTAAAATATGTATTTATACTTTTTCCCAGAAAAAAATAAAAAAAATTACTTTTTTCATCTTATCAAATACAAAAAAATCAATATTTCCTACTTTCTATCCCTCTTACCAAACATAAAAGAGGGAGTAAATGATGTATCACTTTCACTTTCCATCAGTCCATTTTTCCATCCACTCTACCAAATGGATTATTATTTTTTGAGCGTGTTGTTTCTTAATTACCCAACATTTTGTCCCGCACAACATTGTTGGTCTAATGACTGTGTTATAAAACTTACTTTTCAACCTAAGGGTTATACTTCGATCACATAATACACTAGATGCATTCTTCCATTTAGTCCATGCTTGAATTTTAAGATTACAATCGTCTCCAACCCCTTCCTCTCTATGGATAATTGATGTTCGCTCTTAGCTGTTTCTTGATTTTCTATCTTTACTACCGCCCCATTCGAGTTTCTATAATTTATAAAACTACATTCCATATCTTCGGTTTTACTTCTACTATCCTAAATTATTTTGTTTCTCTTCAATCCATTAATTCCGTGTTCGGTTCATGTCGTGTTAACGTTTCGAGTCGAAAATTGACACCCTTTGATCCTATGTTCCCGATCTTTTAGCCTCCTCCCTTATCCAAGATAGGATCCTGATTTTAAAAACCTTGCTTCAAATACACACTAAATTGATACTATTGAAACGTCTACATGTAATGATTTAATGTTTTCTTGCAGGATCTCAACCAACCTAAAGTTGAAGCTACTCTACCTGATGGTCTTTTGTCAGTCTCTCTTCTAAGACACCAGGTTTTCCTCTATATATGTTAATAAGTCCCTTCATCTCCATGTGGTCTACTTGGTTCCTATTTTAAATTATCTTCTATTGCAGAAAATTGCATTGGCTTGGATGCTTCAGAAGGAAACAAGAAGCTTGCATTGTTTGGGTGGAATTTTGGCTGATGATCAGGTTTTTAACAAGTACTGCAGCTATGACATCATGCATGATTTGCTGCTTGGATCTTTAATTAATTAATGTTCTTAGGATGTATTGTTAGTTCCAGAAAACATATAAATGCATTCGAAGTATTGTGACATTTATGGGGTTTTTTTTGCAAAAATGGCTTAACTAAAGGTTTAGAAAAAATAAGCAATGGGTCAATCCATATGTATCTAAAATATATAAATCTTAGAATTCAGAAATTAAATAGCTCAATTATGCCGTGTTAGCTGTTTTCTGCCATTCCCCTTTCTATGTAGTAGTTTTTTGAGATTTAAAGTTGACTCGTTACCCAATGGGTCCCTCTGTTACTCACACCTATTAACTATTTTGATGACATGGGAGAGAAGGGGGGGGAGTGGGAAGAGAGCATGTTGGTGTTGCCTGTCGTCTTTCACTGAAACAAAAAAGTCAAGAGAAATCAGAAGTTCTATGTAATTCAATTGGATTTAACCTATTAAATCCAATTAAATTTGGTGAAGTTCGTAATTGTAGAAGTATTTCGATCTATAGAGTTGATTGTGATAATTAAATCCAATTAAATTTGGTGAAGTTTGTAATTGTTGAAGTAAGTATTTCGATCTATTGAGTTGATTGTGATAAAGCTCTTGAGTTGTTGAGTTGATTGTGTCCGTTTTCTTAGTCTTACTGTTGGATAAATTTGTCACATTTGCAATTGGTTTTTTGTAAATGTTTTATGTTCTTGAGAATTACTTGGTTGGCCATTCTTCTGTAGATGTGCATGTTGAAATTATAGTTTGTGTGCTCTCCTGCCATAAGTAGAAAATAATTATCATAGAAGCTTTTGTGATTGAAGCAATGCTCAGTTATTTTGCTAATTGTCAAGTTTTTAAGAAACAGATGTTATGACTATGCATCATAAGAATGTATATTGATATAGAATTATTTAATATCATTTATTACCAGTCACTTGACCCAACTGAATATGAATCTTGGCTATGCCACTGCACAGGGCCTTGGTAAGACTGTCTCGATAATTGCCCTTATACAGATGCAGAGGTCCTTACAGTTGAAATCTAAGTCGGAAGACCTGTACAATCACAAAACTGAACCCTTGAATTTGGAGGATGATGAGGATGGAAGCAATGCTTTTCCCGATAAAGCCATGCAGACTGAAGAATCTGATGACTTTAAAATGATTCCAGAAGCAAGTACTTCTATACGTCAGTTCCGTAGGAGGCGGCCTGCAGCAGGTACATTGGTTGTGTCTCCGGCAAGTGTTCTTCGACAGTGGGCTAGGGAGCTTGATGAGAAAGCTACAGATGAAGCTAAACTTTCTGTTTTAGTTTATCATGGATGCAATCGGACTAAGGATCCAATTGAACTTGCAGAGTACGATGTGGTATTAACAACATATGCCATTGTGACAAATGAAGTTCCAAAACAACCTTTGGTTGATGAGGATGATGATGTGCAAAAGGATGGGGATAGGTATGGATTAACTTCTGAATTCTCTAATAACAAGAAACGGAAAAAGGTGCCTGGTGCTAGTAAAAAGGGAAAGAAGAGCAGAAAAGGAATCTATAGTTCTGCTTTTGATGGTGAGTGTGGTACACTTGCAAGAGTGGGTTGGTTTAGAGTGGTTCTAGATGAAGCTCAAACGATAAAAAATCACAGAACACAAGTGGCTAGAGCCTGCTGTGGTCTTAGAGCGAAAAGAAGGTGGTGCTTGTCTGGAACACCAATACAAAATGCAATTGATGAATTGTTTAGTTACTTCAGATTTCTGAGATATGATCCATATGCTTCTTATAAGTCATTTTGCAATACAATAAAAGTCCCAATTTCCAGAAACTCGGTTCATGGTTACAAGAAGCTTCAAGCTGTTCTGCGGGCTATAATGTTGCGTCGAACAAAAGGTGACTCTCTTTCATTTTTGACCTTTTTGATTTGCATCCGATGTTCCCTTTTCTTCTTTCTTCTTCTTCTGGGCTGGGGGAAGTGTGGAAATTTTTTCTGTTCTTTTTTGGGGGAGCTGGGGGAGCGTGATAATTCATTAATTTTGTATTGTTTCAAACTACAATGGTGGACGTCTTCTTGTTGTTCCTCTTGATGCACAATGTACTGATTCAGTTTTACNCCTTTTCTTCTTTCTTCTTCTTCTGGGCTGGGGGAAGTGTGGAAATTTTTTCTGTTTTTTTTTGGGGGAGCTGGGGGAGCGTGATAATTCATTAATTTTGTATTGTTTCAAACTACAATGGTGGACGTATTCTTGTTGTTCCTCTTGATGCACAATGTACTGATTCAGTTTTACACTCGTTACATTTATGGTTTTCTCTCTTGTTTGTTCGTGTGTATGTTAGTCTGTCTAGATTGTCTAGATTTGGAAATACCTAGCCATCATCATATGCTAGTGTTTGTAGGTAGACATTGGAATTGGAGGTTATTCTGTGCTTCTGCTTATGTGGCATCACATCATTATAACATGGGTTAATATGCAGGTTTTTTCATGAAATTTTTGAACGATTGGAAGACGCCTCTCAACTTTTGCTTGCATAGTTTGATGCTTTTTTTTTTGTGTGCGTTTAGGCTCTCCTCACATTTGTCATTTAATTATTATGTGTAAAACCTAGGGCTGCCAAGCATGAAATGTTTATTAAGTTTGAGGGTAGCCATGTGACGCCCCAAAATCTGGGGTCGTTATTATATTATAAATTCAATTCTCTCTCGTTGAACATTATTTATTAACTTACGACCTTGATCCCGGAGGATCAATTCCAACAAATTCTGGTAGAGTCTCTTTTGTACGAGCTCCACCAAAAACATAACTTTTATCAACTGTGTGACAATGACCATACCAGGTCCAATCTAACTATCTAAGCAAAATTCCATGCATTAAACATTAAGTCACAACACTTATGGCCAACATGGAAAGTCTTCAAATCCAAAGATTACATGTCCAAAACAGTACAAGTTTTTACTTGTCAAAATAATAGATACAATTCTCCAAATCATCCAGGCCTTTACAGAAGAAAATACGAGTGTTGTATAAACCAAAATACAAGGCTACCCAATTAAATATAAGTGGGACTTAGAAATATCTAATCCATCAAAATAAGAGCTCCAACTCCTGCTTTATTCTCAAGATGGGCCCAATTGTGGGCCATCCATGGAAGCATTAACTGTACCTGAAATATTTTTCCCATGACGGGGTGAGCTAAACCTCAGTAGGGTATCTGCTATAAGGTTAGTCACCCAACCCAATGATGCATATGATGGGAGATATACATTCATGAACATCAAGTATTCACATATGTAACGTGTAACATAAAATAATTCCACCAACTATGCCATGACATGAGGTGATGTTTCATGCATGCATCACCAACTCCTCGTGCTTATGAACTAGACACTTCGAGTTAACTCAATGATCTTGTCATTTATTATCTTTTTTTTTTCAGGATAGGGTATTTATGAACTTTCACCAACAGTCTATCCAACTTACACAGATTTTAGGACTCACCCCCGGTTCCACGTACACTGACACACTTTTATGGGTTTGCTACACCATCGACTCAGTGTGTGACTATCATAACTAGGCCTTGCACCCGATGGAGAATTTACCTCTTCTTGCTAATACCTTATCATTTTATTATTCTTGTTCTCGTGAGACTTAATCAAACTTTAGTCCAATTTTCAAGCCTCACACGCTTACTTATGTGGTAAGTGACCAACCCATGTATACACAGCACTACCATGCCAATGCATCATGGGTGTGATGTAAAACCTGTACAAATGCCATGTATGCCCAAATGCAATGAAATGGACTTACAAACTCAATTGCCAAAAAAAATGCATATATCTATCATCCTAGCATTTCATCAAAAATGTAATGTGCATAAAATTACACACTTAGTATGCTTTTCATCACCATGACATTTCATCAAATATGTAATGTGCATAAAATTACACTCTTAGCATGCATGCCATCATCAACATAGCAACATGTTCATTAACTCAATGACATAGATATTAACACATCAACATGTTTATTACTTCAATAAACATAAGCACATTTTACTATGTTAGCTCTATGCTAATCACCCATTTAATATACATGTAAATCTATACCCATATCACACACATACACTAGATTAGAATTAGTACCAAATAGATCCATTCTCCTCTAGGTACGATCTTTTTCTTTTCTCTTCTTCTTATCTCTTTCTTCCTTCTTTGCCAGTTGCTGGTGCTGGGTTTTCATAGTCTTCACGCTCTCTCTCTTAGATTTGAGTCTTCAGCGATGTTTGTGATCGACGAGCGTGAGTTTGGACTTTGGTGGGTCTTCAGTAAAAAAAACAAAAAAAACTGCTTGTTTATTTCTCCCCTTTTATTGTGTTTTAATTTTAATTAACATTAATGTCATTCCGTCCCCCTTTTTCCTTTATAATTGTTAATAGCCCCTGCAATTAATAAAAAGGTTATTATTGTTAATTAACTTATCAAAGTAACTACAACTAATTTTATGGTATATTTACTATCTGAAATTAAGTATTTATGTGTGTAAAAATTTTTCATGCAATATTTTTAATATTAATGAAATAATATTACTTATTAATTTGATGATACAATTTAAATTAGAAATCATATTACTTACTCGGGTCATTTTTTTTTTTCAGTCCAACTTGATATTATCTTGTATAAATTGATGTTAGCCTAATAAACGTGCTCAATTAATCAATTATTAAGCTTATTTTTATAAATAAATAGATTGTATTTGTGTTTTCATATTTTTTGATGTGTTTTCATTGTGTTTCCAAAACCNATGAAATAATATTACTTATTAATTTGATGATACAATTTAAATTAGAAATCATATTATTTTTTTCAGTCCAACTTGATATTATCTTGTATAAATTGATGTTAGCCCAATAAACGTGCTCAATTAATCAATTATTAAGCTTATTTTTATAAATAAATAGATTGTATTTGTGTTTTCATATTTTTTTATGTGTTTTCATTGTGTTTCCAAAATCCGACATATCCTTTTTTTAGAGCGTATGAGGGGAAAAAAGCTCTTGCATTGTTAGACGCCTCTCAACATTTTATGCCTTGAGTTGTTGATCATCACCTGACCTAACCTCACACGAGAGGCCTTGTGCCAAGTGATTCTCTCCGGACAAAATCTGCATGTGATGGTTTTATTCTATCAGGTATAGTCAACAAAATGGAGTTCTTGGTCAGTGACTCCAGAACAANTCATCACCTGACCTAACCTCACACGAGAGGCCTTGTGCCAAGTGATTCTCTCCGGAAAAAATCTGCATGTGATGGTTTTATTCTATCAGGTATAGTCAACAAAATGGAGTTCTTGGTCAGTGACTCCAGAACCAATGATTTCTTCCAGGTGTTGGAGTGCCCTTTTGAAATGGGGGCTAGTTGTTCTTTGCTCCCATAAGCTTTGATGAACTTGCAGGAGGCTCCAACTATCCAAAATTTCATTGCATACATATTTCCGAAAACATAAACTTGTGCTTTAGTAAAATATAACCCATTTTGGGGTGCAATCGGGGAACTACTATCAACTTTTTTGGAAAGTTCTTCCATTTAGTAATGGAAGTCATGTTATANATCCAAAATTTCATTGCATACATATTTCCGAAAACATAAACTTGTGCTTTAGTAAAGTATAACCCATTTTGGGGTGCAATCGGGGAACTACTATCAACTATTTTGAAAAGTTCTTCCATTTAGTAATGGAAGTCATGTTACACCATTCGTGTTTGTCGCTACTTATGTGATAAGGAATTTCGCTATCTGAGGACAGTTAGAGTTACTGTCGCCATTTATGGGGGCTTCCATTCAAAAATGTTCTTCTTTTTTGTATTACCACGAGTTGGACTTTGTCTTGTGGTTGTTAATGCGTGGTAAGATAGGTTTTTTTTTTCGAGCAAGATTTGGTATTGGACGTCTCGTCCACCTCTTTCTTGGATAATGTAAGACTTTTATTATTTATTAGTAAAAGTATTTCTCGTATTAAAAAATAAAAAGTTCTTCCTTGAAATGAAATCAACGGCTAGGGAACATGGCATTTACACACCCGCTGTTTTATGAAAGAAATTTGAAGATGTTACCAGTAATGTTTAGTCGTAATAATCCCCCCATTCAGTTGTAGCCTGTTGCTTTGTTTAATTTCACTATCAGTTCACCTCTTAATGGCTATTTTTCTGCATGTTATAATATTTTTTTTAATGAACACAGAAGGGAATACATGTATATTTTAACATCATATCGCGGTCGCAAGAGCCCAAGGAGACCAATAAGCCCAAAGTCTAAGCACCACCTCCAAAAGGGCCTAACCTTTGGAGGAATGGATGGGAAGTGGGAACTTATCAATCAACTCGAACCTCCAAAAAGGCCTACATGCATATAATGTTATTGCTTGTTGATATAATTTTCTAGTTTTGAATGGTGTTGTTAAAATTGTTGTGCTTCATGTGGACGAGCTATATTTTGTATGTTATTTGGGATTCTTCTGTTGTTTGGTGTTGATGATCATCAATACTTGTGGCTTAGGCATGTTGATTGATGGGGAACCTATTATTAGCTTACCCCCGAAAACAATACATTTGATTAAGGTGGATTTCTCTGCTGAGGAGCGCATTTTTTATAACAAACTAGAAGCTGATTCACGCTCAAAATTCAAGGTATTTCCTCTCTCTGCCTGTGATGGTTTTACTTTTTTATCTTTTGTTCTCGAGGAAACTAATTGTTTTGCTAGATTATTAGTCAATACCAAGGTTAACTTGGTTCAATGCATTGTGATCATTACACCCTTATATATTTGTTGTAAGGTCCCAGTTTCATCTGGCCTCCCTTCAGATGAAGTGTGCTTTCCACACTCCCTCACATGCCAAATAACAAAGAGACTAGAGATTGAGAGCTGTCTAATCCTTCGAAACTCCTTTTCGAGTTTCATCGTAATCTTTTACTTAAGGATTATGATCTGTTGATCAAATAGCTGCTGGTATTTGATGGGCTTGCACTACATCAGAATCTGAGTGGTATGGCTATAGTAATCTTTTATACTAGGTCCTATGTGATCCTGCCTCTAGATTCTGTTCTTTCTGAATTTTTTGACTTATCATTAGGTGCCTTCACTTGCCTATAGCCGAAATGCCATTGCTGATGGTTTCACGTGACCTTTTTTGTGCTTTTGGACTACTGGAGATGACTTCCTACTGTTCTAAACGGGGTTATAGTTTCATGTGACCTTTTTGTGCTTTTGGACAAGTGGAGATGACTTCCTACTGTTCTAAATGGGGTTACTCGTGTTGATATACAAGGGTTTTCATAATCTGAATCAATATGTTGTGCTTTATTTATGTTCAATGAAGTCAGTTGATAGACTACCTGCCAAGAGAAGAAATTAGTTGGTAGACTTGCGAAACAGAAAAAAGTCAAAGTAAAATGTATCAGTCCTCTAGCTATGATGAGTCATCACTGATGAAAATGTCACCAGAATTTGGGCTTACCTCCAACACTATAGTGGTATGATTTGATAGATTGGTTCCTCTAGTGCTTTCATCTAATGTTTACGCAGGGCATCATCCCCACCCACCTACCCTCTTTATCAGGTTAATTGTCCTCTAATTCAACAGGACAAGTCCCTTATTTGCTATTCAAGACTGGCAACAAACAAGGCTTTTTGCCTTTTAGTTGTTGGGAAATGAGACCTTGTTAACTATAGTCTTCTAGAAGAAGCACAACCACCTTAGTCTGGAGAAAGCACAACCACCTCGTTAACTACTTAGTTTTCTGGAGAAGGCACAACATCCTTGATCTGCGGCTTTGAACCGATTGGAGGGAGTTCTGACTATCGTAGTGTGAGTCGAGTTGAGAATTTCATGAGACTTTTCAGTTAGTGATGGTGATTCCAAACCTATAACAAGCCAACTTCTTTTGAACTGGCTATCATATTCTTCCTAGGTGAAGGGGTTGTGGAATGAGTGTGACATTGCAAGTTTGTAGGTATTCGTAGAGCACCTATAATATTAAGCCCTAATATACCTAGTGATGTAGATTAGGAAGATGATAAAATAAGATACGAGAAGAGAAGAAGAAAGGGATGAGAAATCTGAAGAAGTGGATGAAAAGAGAAGGGAATTGGGGCAAGAAGAGTAACAACTCTCAATATTCAATAATCCAAGTCTACCAAAAATAATAATATCAGTTCCTTATTATAGGGAACCCAAAACACTAGAATCAAAGATTCTTAATCAAACTCTATACTAAAAGATAAAAAGGGAATAATATCAAAATAAATAAAAATCCCAAAATAAATCTTCAACAGCTATCCTATTCCAGCCAGAACATCATCACGTAGTCAATGCCACATTAATTTTTTCCTTTTTTGACAAGGAATGAAATAAAAATGAGAAGAAGACTTAAAACAATTGTTTCTGAAAATCAATTTGGATTTATGTCTGGTGAGTCAACAATGGAATTATATGGAAATGTATAAATTGAAAAAGAAAAATCTTCATATGATTTCTGTGGACTTAGAGAATGCTCATGATACATTTCCTAGGGACAAAATATGGCAGGTTTATAGAGAGGAGAGAGTTAAACAAATATGCTTACTGATATGATTAAGGTTATATAAGAGGGTGCAGTGATCTTATTGGGAACAACTGGGAAAGTAGTGGATTCCCAAGTACTATAGGTCTACATTAGGGTTTTGCCAAAAGTCTATATTATTTTTCCTTGATTGCGGATGAATTAACTATTTGCTGATGATACAGTGTTTGTTGATGAAACTAAAGTTGAATATATGAAGTNTACTATAGGTCTACATTAGGGTTTTGCCAAAAGTCTATATTATTTTTCCTTGATTGTGGATGAATTAACTATTTGCTGATGATACAGTGTTTGTTGATGAAACTAAAGTTGAATATATGAAGTGCAATTCGAGTTTTATTAGAAATGCAAATAGGAAGATCCTAAAGATCGAAGGTCAAGAGATACTAAAGAGTAAACCCTTTTTGAAACACCCCAACCCGAGTTACAGAATCTGTAATATATCACTTAAAAAAAAGAAATTCATCAAAACTCTTAGTGGAATGGCTTGCCATGAACCCTACTTATTTATAGACTGTAATATTGATCTCAAGAATATGACATATAAAAATACAATTTAAATTTAAAGGACATATAAACATGACCCCATGATGACATCCCAATCGACCCTCTAGACTTGGTAGTGGACTTCTCACGTCTTTACGATTTTTCCTGAAAAATCATTAAGACCCTTGGTAAGAGTAAAGATGCGATCAATATTTATGAGCACAACAAGTGATAAAGGAACATTTATTTATTTAGGAACAACCTTAACCACGCATCAGATATTTACTTTCAAATTACACTTCATCTCATACATATTCGTTTACATCGCATGGACATAACTTATATATACCACATCGGCAACATATACAACACATATATTTACTTTCATATAATTAAATTATTTCACACAATAAATACCCTCCACGCACACAAACTAATCGCTCTGTAAACAACAACCGCCACACCGACTATATTTATTTGTGCAAATTCTTGCGCCACACAGATCACATGCATCGCAAGCTTATATCACCACATAAATATCATTCATCATTGGGACAACCCAAACGACATTAATGGTTTATGTCCTTCAGACGACCTACATCACATAGTGTTTTTGATCATGTCACTTAGACGACTCCACTACATAATCAAATTTCGTCACATAGACGACTCAGGCCATATAAATAATTCATGTTACTTAAACGACCTAACTCAAATAATCCTCTCTCGTCACTTAAACGACTCTTGTAACACTATCATGTGTCTTCGCTCAATTAATTATTACCAACAATAATCATAGCAAAAATATATATTTAAAAGTCTAATAAATTATCACAAAAAGTTGTAGTGTGGTTCATTTACCTTGCGTGAAGTTTTATCTCGTAGACGACCCCTTCGCCGGAGCTTTTAGTGTGGCGTTTTTAGCAGTGTTCGTCTCCGGACCTGACATAACCAATATTCACAATTCCATTCATATATTAATACGCTTAAATTGGAGATGGTTTACTCGGACCTAGTTTAGTAATTATATCGTTTCGAATTAAATTATTCATTTATATTAAGTAACATTATCTACTCGAATCAATTAAACTAATAGTTTGATAATCAACTCGAGTCAAGTGAAGTAATCCATTCGCATCGAGTAAAATTATCTACTCGAATCAAATTAAGGTAATCTTCTTAAATCCGTTTAGTAAATATTTGTTCGAACCAATTACGTCCAAATTAAACATTTATCATAAAATTATAAACATCACAAAAATATACTTGAATTTGTGTAATTTTCTATTCAAGCATAAAATGACACGTTTACTTGTAATTACTCAAACATATGGATTCATGAAAATTCAAGAATAATTCACAAGATTTATAAATTACCCACCAAACTACTATGTTAATTTTTCTAAGCAACACCCATGGTACTACACATCCATAACAAGCATCCCAATAAACCCACATGCAATAATTCCACTTTTCTATTTTTCATGCAACAACACTAACTTAATTTACACACCCACATAAATATTAAGGTAAATCCTTCATGCATTAAACAAAGTTCAAACTAAACATGATACTTATATATATACAATACCCAAAACACATATAAGATACCATACTTTAAATATATGCAACACTCAAAATGTATATACTAGAGTTGGATTCCTATATCTTAGAATTAGAAAATGGATTATAATTCTTACCTTTGCACTCACACCTTTTTTTTTTTTCCTCTTTCTGTCATCTTCCTTTTATTTGTTCTTCTTTCCTTTTTGTTCTTGTTCTTGCCGAAAATCTCAAAGTAAGACTTTTTGTTTCTATTTTTTGCATGCAAGACATGTTTTCCTGAGTGGAGACCTCCATCATTACTTATATATATATATTATATGTTGTCTTATAGACGTATACTAGGAGTAACCCGTGCCTAAAGGCACGATAAAAACTTAAGAAGGATGTTGGTAGCCGTTAGATGAGTCTATTTAAGACCATCGGATGGACTTATTGAAGCCTGTCCTATTTTATATTATCGATAAACTCAAATTTGCCTGTGTGAAGGTAAAGTAAGACAAAAATTACAGCAAATTTTCTTCCCTATATCAAATTCGAGTGAATTTCAAGACATTCGCAGTCTGTCTCACAATCTCTATTCGTTAACTTCCTCTATNGGATGGACTTATTGAAGCCTGTCCTATTTTATATTATCGATAAACTCAAATTTGCCAGTGTGTGAAGGTAAAGTAAGACAAAAACTACAGCAAATTTTCTTCCCTATATCAAATTCGAGTGAATTTCAAGACATTCGCAGTCTGTCTCACAATCTCTATCCGTTAACTTCCTCTTTTCCACCCCAAAAAAGACGCAATGTATCCAATCCAAACACAAACGAATAGACCTAGATCAACTTCCAAAGAACTTCAACACAATCTAAGCCATGGTAAAATAGATTTACCAACACAAATCCATATGCAGACATTGTTATAACGTATAATTAAGACCTTTTCACAATTTAAAAAGGATCACATATTTCTCAATAATACTAATGCCCTTGTAAACTTGAAAAGTTGACCACCTTTATTGTTAAGTTTGCTGCATTTACGTACAAATCCATATGTAGACATTGTTATAACGTAGAATTAAGACATTTTCACAAGTTAAAAAGAATCACATATATTTCTCAATAACGCTAATGCCATAGTAAACTTGATAAGTTGACCACCTTTTTTGTCAATTCTAATGAAGATATAACAACATAACCCGTTCGGATAGTCCAGTGGAAAGAGTTAGTCTCGGACAAATCACCAACTTAGACATATTGGATTTAAGTGTCTCCCAGATTGTAAGTATACGTGTTCTAGTGTAAACCTCCTTATCTGGAAAAACCAATGTCATCATGCTGGTATTTTCAAAATTAACACTTCTCATCTTCTTATGCAATGAACACAATTCACAGAAAAAAGCTAGTTACATATGGAAATCTACACGGTGCACTTAGCATCTAATAACAATAGAACTTGAAGAAAGAACAATTTTCAAATCCAATACCCAAGAACAGTTGACAAAACCTCCACTGCAAATGCAACTCTTGCCTGTTTTATTCCTCTACCTAGGTGTACCCATTAATTAGATATAGCAAATGGAAAGGACATATAAAGGGTCATCAAAATAACAATCATGTCGGTGGAAGGGTGCACTTAATTCATTAATCAGCAAATTAATAAACAAAAATCTCATCTGAAAACTAACATTTAAAAATGAAAATGGTAGACAATGATTATTTACCAAGTCGAATTGGAAGCGCAGTAATTGTACTCCTTGTTAGCCTATTCCACCATAGTTCACTTAAAATCTCAGATCCACATAATGCTTGAGAGTACACTGTTGTGAACATTGTCATTAGTTGCAACATCAATTTGTAAAAAAGAGAACAGCCAAAACTCATTAAGATCAGAACGAAAGGCACACACCCCCACACATACACACATATAACTTACAACAGCAGCAGCAGTGTAGTCACAGCTGCTATCGAAGCTCAAAACGAACAAGTTGGTCGGCATTGTTTTGAATGTAATTTCAATTTTATGAAATCGTTATTTGCCCAAATTTTTTTGTGACAATCATAAAGCTCCATTCTCCAAATCTTCATATTGCCCTGCGATGTGAGGCAAAAGTATCCTAAGTGAAAATATTGGCTTCATTAGTATGCTCAATTTTGAATGCAAGAAACTAATTCAATATGTACCAAATGATGCAACCAATTCAGTAGGGTACCAAACAACAAATATTTATACTGTGGTGAGAGAGAAAGCATGAAGAAGGAGAATTGGGGAAGACATTCAGGCATGTAATGTGCAGTATATTAGGTCAATATTTTGGGGATAATTTTTGGTATGGAAAGGAGATGGCAGAGATGGCATTGTAGTATGGAAAGGAGATCACAGAGCTACATGAAAGATCATAGAGATCATATCTGTGTGTTCGCTGCGTGAATTGGGTGATCAGAGTGAGTGCAGCGTGTGTGTATGTGTGTGGGTGGGGGCGTTAATTGGGGGAGTGAGTGTTACAGAGAGAATTGGGGGCAGAGTTAAATGGGATTTTGCAAAATATTAGGGAAGGAGATTAAGGCAGAAAAAATATTAAATGGACACAGAGATGCTGTGATTGAGGTATTCAAATTTTTTGGGATTGAAAAAATAATAAAGACTTCTTTTGGTCCATTGGATCAAAAATTTTGAAATGATCTGAGACGTCAATAGCTCGAGACAGTTTGAGATGGCGTTGTCCGTTAGATGATGTCTTTTTTGGTCATTAAATGATCTGAACCACTCTTTGTCTCTTGAATTCAAAATCGTTCTACTTTATTATATAGATATGTATACATACTTATATGTATATATCTACTTTTTTTTTTATATACATATTTATACATAGACATGTATATATATATATCCAAAATATTGATCACCCATTAAATTTATATTTTGGACCCTTAACCATTTCTTGTATATACTAACACATTTTATTTTAATAACAATAACTTGATGTTACATGGTTATCACTCAATTAATTCCACATGCGCTAACGTGTATAAAATAATAAAGTCATATCTCATGTCAACATTCTTATTTAACTTTTTACACTCAAATAAAACAATTTTCCCTATAATCATTATTTATAAATTATCTTTGAATATTAAAATATTCATTGTTTAAGCTCAGGTCTCATATCGTTACTCGTAATTAAATAATGGTTGTCAATCCTACGTATGCATGTTGCATGTGAATATGCTTATTACAAATATTATATTTTTATCATGCGTGTTCGGGTGTTACACTTTTGGTACCTTGGGTGGATTATGCATAGGGAGTAAGAGATTGGATTAATCATAGAATCAAAGTAGGATGAATTAAATGGAGGTGTGCTTCTGGCATATTATGTGATAAAAGCAAATGTGTAGAAAGATATATCAAGAACCATATTATGTGATAATAGCAAATGTATTTGAAATATGTAAAAGCGCTTTATAGTAGTACTAGCTTTAAATCATAGAAGCAAAGCAACNTTGTACCAAATGATGCAACCAATTCAGTAGGGTACCAAACAACAAATATTTATACTGTGGTGAGAGAGAAAGCATGAAGAAGGAGAATTGGGGAAGACATTCAGGCATGTAATGTGCAGTATATTAGGTCAATATTTTGGGGATAATTTTTGGTATGGAAAGGAGATGGCAGAGATGGCATTGTAGTATGGAAAGGAGATCACAGAGCTACATGAAAGATCATAGAGATCATATCTGTGTGTTCGCTGCGTGAATTGGGTGATCAGAGTGAGTGCAGCGTGTGTGTATGTGTGTGGGTGGGGGCGTTAATTGGGGGAGTGAGTGTTACAGAGAGAATTGGGGGCAGAGTTAAATGGGATTTTGCGAAATATTAGGGAAGGAGATTAAGGCAGAAAAAATATTAAATGGACACAGAGATGCTGTGATTGAGGTATTCAAATTTTTTGGGATTGAAAAAATAATAAAGACTTCTTTTGGTCTATTGGATCAAAAATTTTGAAATGATCTGAGACGTCAATAGCTCGAGACAGTTTGAGATGGCGTCGTCCGTTAGATGATGTCTTTTTTGGTCATTAAACGATCTGAACCACTCTTTGTCTCTTGAATTCAAAATCGTTCTACTTTATTATATAGATATGTATACATACTTATATGTATATATCTACTTTTTTTTTTATATACATATTTATACATAGACATGTATATATATATATCCAAAATATTGATCACCCATTAAATTTATATTTTGGACCCTTAACCATTTCTTGTATATACTAACACATTTTATTTTAATAACAATAACTTGATGTTACATGGTTATCACTCAATTAATTCCACATGCGCTAACGTGTATAAAATAATAAAGTCATATCTCATGTCAACATTCTTATTTAACTTTTTACACTCAAATAAAACAATTTTCCCTATAATCATTCATTATTTATAAATTATCTTTGAATATTAAAATATTCATTGTTTAAGCTCAGGTCTCATATCGTTACTCGTAATTAAATAATGGTTGTCAATCCTACGTATGCATGTTGCATGTGAATATGCTTATTACAAATATTATATTTTTATCATGCGTGTTCGGGTGTTACACTTTTGGTACCTTGGGTGGATTATGCATAGGGAGTAAGAGATTGGATTAATCATAGAATCAAAGTAGGATGAATTAAATGGAGGTGTGCTTCTGGCATATTATGTGATAAAAACAAATGTGTAGAAAGATATATCAAGAACCATATTATGTGATAAAAGCAAATGTATTTGAAATATGTAAAAAGCGCTTTATAGTAGTACTAGCTTTAAATCATAGAAGCAAAGCAACGCTAGTCTAGAGATCCTAATTGATACGTGCATACTAAAAGAACATGGTACAACAATTATTAAAACTACTAACTCGAGTGGAATCTCCTGCCAACACTAAAAGGAAATGTGTAGGGTTCGTCTCAGTTAGGAATTGATTTTTGTACACCACAATTTCAAATATAAAGAGAATAGAAAAAAAAGTAATATGGTATTATCAATATGTAATTTAGATAGGAGAAATGAAACCCCTATAACGCTTCTTGGCATCACACAAGCTGCAATGATGAACAAACTCTCTTTTTGCTTTAAATTTTGAGAAAGACTCCATTATGGGAAAGAAAAAAGGTCGGGTAGGAATCACTATCTCTCTCTCTTTTGGGATAAGTGGGATGGTAGGAATAGTTTCATTGGACCTCTATCTAGAGAGAATGTTGGACATCTATTTTCTATGTGGATTTAGTGTGCTTCCAAGTTTGGCTTGAAATTTCCATACGTTATTATGCCTGTCAAATGTGACGTATGTGTCCCACGTATTGCATGTATATTTGGAAGACTTTTTGTACTGTTAATTTTTATTTTCTTGCATTTTATTTTTTTCTTAGTTTCTTAATCCAATAGGGGTTAAAATTGTTGATTGTAAGCAAAGATACATTAAAGGTTGCATGGATGATCAAATCGTAATGAAAGTGTGGCCATTATATTTTTTAGATGATCTGATTACTAAAACCAAAATAAATTTGGACTTATTTTTTTTGTTTGATGAATTATCATCATGCCTTTGATTATGACCTATGAAGTACGTATATTTCGTTGAGATTGACGTATCCGTATCAGATATCGTATTGGATAGGATACTCGTCGGATACTTGAAGATATATATCGGATATACCTTCTACGTATCCGATAATAATTAAATATTAGAATACTTTACGGATACTTTTGTAGTCGAGCAACATATATAATTTTTAGTTGAACTTTTAACATTTCTTTTTGAATTCACATACCATACAATACATTAACAAAAAATTCATTTNAGCTGCAATGATGAACAAACTCTCTTTTTGCTTTAAATTTTGAGAAAGACTCCATTATGGGAAAGAAAAAAGGTCGGGTAGGAATCACTATCTCTCTCTCTTTTGGGATAAGTGGGATGGTAGGAATAGTTGCATTGGACCTCTATCTAGAGAGAATGTTGGACATCTATTTTCTATGTGGATTTAGTGTGCTTCCAAGTTTGGCTTGAAATTTTCCATACGTTATTATGCCTGTCAAATGTGACGTATGTGTCCCACGTATTGCATGTATATTTGGAAGACTTTTTGTACTGTTAATTTTTATTTTCTTGCATTTTATTTTTTTCTTAGTTTCTTAATCCAATAGGGGTTAAAATTGTCGATTGTAAGCAAAGATACATTAAAGGTTGCATGGATGATCAAATCGTAATGAAAGTGTGGCCATTATATTTTTTAGATGATCTGATTACTAAAACCAAAATAAATTTGGACTTATTTTTTTTATTTGATGAATTATCATCATGCCTTTGATTATGACCTATGAAGTACGTATATTTCGTTGAGATTGACGTATCCGTATCAGATATCGTATTGGATAGGATACTCGTCGGATACTTGAAGATATATATCGGATATACCTTCTACGTATCCGATAATAATTAAATATTAGAATACTTTACGGATACTTTTGTAGTCGAGCAACATATATAATTTTTAGTTGAACTTTTAACATTTCTTTTTGAATTCACATACCATACAATACATTAACAAAAAATTCATTTTACTTCAAAGGTATATGAGTGTTTTTTAAGTATTATCTACAGTTACATGTCAAAAGAGCATAAAATAAAACTATTACATTGTAATCTTAGCAAAAATTACTTCTAAATACTAGGTAAATATTAACTTTGATTCCTTTAATTAGTCATTTCACTTTGTGAATATACCATATCTTGAAACTAAAAAAAATTACTAATTTTCCTTATTATATGTTAAAGAACTACCAAAATATATAAGTACTAAGTTGGTTGAAAATAATAAAAATATTAAATGTATTTTATTATAGCTGTATCTTGGCCGTACACGAATCCTACTTTTTTAGATTTTGTCGTATCGCCGTATATCGTATCCCGTATCCGTATTTGTACTTCATAGATTATGACTGATTTAGGTACTGATGAGGATTGAAACTATGCATAATATATCTCTCCAAACTTTTTTTATTTTATCTGGATTTTTTACTTTTTGAAATTGCAGGCATATGCCGATGCTGGCACTGTGAATCAAAATTATGCAAGTATTCTATTGATGCTTTTGCGCCTTCGGCAGGCTTGTGACCACCCACTTCTTGTAAAGGGATTCAATTCTGAATCTGTTGGAAAAATTTCCTTAGATATGGTGAAGAAACTTCCGAGGGATATTGCGATCGATCTATTGAATTTCTTGGAACCTTCCTTGGTTATCTGTCTTGTGTGCAGTGTAAGTGTGCCCTTATCTTTATCCTTCTTTCCTTGTGTATTGTGGTGACCATTTTACTTTTAGTTGTCAAAATAACTTCTTGGTGTGGTTTTATGCTTTCTTAAAAGCATGCAATATCTGAATGTTGTTCTGTTGCAATATTCCCTATGAGATTGTTGGTTGCCCCATTATATGCATCTATCTTGGTGAGAATTTCTGGGGGCAAGAATGTCTGTGAATGTTTTCATAGAGATGCATGAAAAAGAGTGCATATTGAAGTCTTAACATGCTGATGTTCTTCCCATTGCCTTCGCCACCTTTGGCTGTATGTAATTCCAGATCATCAACAGGAAATGATGGTTTTTTAGTTATGGTCTCAGTACTGTCAATGTTGTGGAATTTAATATCCTACATTCCATTTGTTTGCACTATGGTTTGTTGTGAACTGGGTAGTATGTTCTCATCCATGAAGTGTTCCATTTACTTCTGTGTGTGTGTTAGTCACATTGAAAATGACATCAAATCCAGTCTAATTTTTCACATTTTTTCAATTGCATTCTATCATGAAATATAAATAGGTCTAGTATCTAATAGCTGTGAGGTATCTTTATGTAGTACTTGCTGAACAGCTGTCCCACGAAAACATGCATGTATTTTGTTGTTGCTGTGCGGTTGATGTCTTCTACTACATGTTTTAAAGTCTTCTTTCATTCCTTTCTGGTACAAAAGAAACTCTCTTCCTCCATCCAGCCTCCCCCTCACCCCAAAACCCACCCACCAACCAAAAGCACCTCTTCCTGAAGTGAATCCTTTTATCATGGGCTATATTTTATAAGCTAATAATGAGCCAGTCCTGCTCCACGGATAGAATGCTGGATAACTAAAAAGTATAAAGTGTACATAAAATGGCTCACTTGTCAAAAAATAAAAATAAAATAAAATGAGTCAAAATGAGACTGGTAATATGAATGGATTACAGGACCACAAAAAGGGTTAAGAATAAATACATTTGCCAGATCATAGAAGTAGCACCTAGTGAAGACAAGTTGAGAAACCTACTAAAATGTATAAGGCACATACAACAGAACCAGTAGAGAATAAGTTTCCAACTAACGTAGCTGGGTTCGTGTATAAGATATATATAGTGCTCTGAAAATAACAGATTTACAAGAATGTACAAAAATGTGAAATGACAATGTAGTCAAACACCCTCCTTCAATCTGAGCTGGAGCTACAGACGTTCAGCTAGGTTAATAAGTGCGTGAAATGAGCTGCATAGAACGGCTTGGTAAAGATGTCTTCCAATTAATGAGAAGTTGGAATATGATGAACTTGCATATCTCCAAGCACAACTTTTTTAAGAGCAAAATGATAATCAATGGCAACATGTTTAGCGAGAATGAAGAATTGGATTCTGAGATGAGTACGTGGCTCCTATATTCTCACAAAATGCTTGAGATGGTTGTTGATGTTGAACATGAAGATCACAAAAAAGTTGTTGAATCCAAGTGACTTCGGCTGTAGCAGCCTCAAAAGCTCGATATTCGGCCTCAGTACTTAAATGATCAACAGTGGGTTGTTTTCTAGCTGACCATGAAATTAAGTTATTGTCAAAAAAGATATAGAATCCCAAAGTAGAACGCCTACTATCACGACAGCTAACCCAACCAACATCGGAGTACATTGCCAACCAAGGTGTAGAGTCTCGGTACAAAAGAAGACAATGATCGATGATCCCTCTTAAGATATCAAAAAATGCACTTAGCCACCTGTAATTGATGTGTACAAAGAGCTTGCATAAACTGAGAGGCAAGATTAACAACATAAGCGAGGTCGGTACGTGTAAGTGCGAGGTATAACCGTCTACCAACAAGTTGGTGATATTTAGTGGGATCATCCAAAGGCTTGCCATTAGTGGTACTCCAAACCTGTTTAATGTTGAGTGGAGTAGCAATAGGCTTCGCAGCAGCTATATAGTATTTGGAAACAGATAAAAAATTTGGGAATTTATGTCTCCCAAAACAATTTGAAACTTTGGTCAAAATATACCAACAGTCTTCCAATGCTTTTAATTTCTCCATGTAGGGGTGAGAGTTGCATGCATTGGAGAGGGTTAGAGCTTATCCTATATCAATAAAATAACATCTCTGAAACTAATGTATCATCGTTGCGAAGCCTCATCACCCATTGTCAATTGGTTTGAGTTTTATTATTAGAAAAAAAATCATCATCAAAGACAAATTGTCATCTTCATATGATTCCGCATTGATTCTCACAAATAAGCACTCATTGTTTCCATAATATCATTGAACGAGAAGGGATCAAATGTATTAACACAGAGAATATTGATGTCTCAAAGGAAGTTAGTTAGCCCAAAAATATTTCCACACAGAAGAAGGGGAAAAAAACGAGAATCTTTGCGCCTTGCTTAATCGCCTATCGAAGTTGTGTAGCTTGAGGCTAGTTCAGGCGCAAGGGGTACATCTGGAGTTGCCTTGAACCAAGGCGCCGGTCTAGGGGAAACTTTTACAACACTGCCAATCACTCACAGCACACCCCATCCCACCAGCTAAACCTTCTTTAACAGGAATTTTTTCCAACAACTAAACTCTTAGATATATTTACCTTCAAAATTTTGTTCCAACTAGTTGGGACTAGCCACATGAATCCTAATTTGGTGTGCGGCTCTAAGTAATGATATATGCCCATTATTGTTTTTGTTTTATTGAGTAATCGATGCTTAATTGTGTTTTTTACTCTCCTGCTATAGTTTTCTTGTGACATTATTTGATTAGCTAAAATAAACAGTTTGCTTTCATACGGCAATCTTCTTTAAACTTTCAATTATGTAATGCTTCTACAGGATCCACCTGAAGATGAAGTTGTTACTTCGTGTGGCCATGTTTTCTGCTATCAGTGCGTGTCAGATTATTTGACGGGAGATGACAATATGTGTCCTGCACCTGAATGCAAAGCACAGCTTGGTCCTGATTCTGTATTTTCCAAGGCTATCTTACGGAGTTGTATTTTTGATGAGCCAGATAAAAGTCCCCGGAGCCCATCTGGATTTGCTGAGAAGTCTATTGTTCTTCAGGATGAGTATAGTTCTTCTAAAATCAAAGCTGCTCTTCAAATTCTCGAGTCACATTGTAGATCAAAGGATCCTAGTCCAGAGCCATTTAACTTGGTTCGATGTAATGGAAACTCTACATCTTTAGCAAAGGAATGCTCAGAATCACAAACTAACGGACCTATAAAAGCTATTGTTTTCTCTCAGTGGACTAGCATGTTGGACCTGCTGGAAATTTCTTTGAACCAGTCTTGTAAGCAATTCAGGAGGCTTGATGGAACAATGAGTCTGGCTTCTAGGGATAAGGCTGTCAAAGAATTCAACTCTGATCCTGAGGTTCAACTTCTATCTTGTGGTGTGAAAATAATTTTCAAATTCTTTGAAGTATTCGTGATTTGTTTAAGATGAGTATCTGACTTACTATTTTCTAAGGTAAGGTTCCTTGGACTCTAGTGATAAAACTCCTTCTCAGTTCTCCATATAGTTAGGAACATAGTTGGCAGCTCATGATAAGGTTCCTTGGACTCTAGTGATCAAACTCCCTCTCCATATAGTTTAGGAACATAGTTGGCAACTCATGTACCATTCTNTATTTTCTAAGGTAAGGTTCCTTGGACTCTAGTGATAAAACTCCTTCTCAGTTCTCCATATAGTTAGGAACATAGTTGGCAACTCATGATAAGGTTCCTTGGACTCTAGTGATCAAACTCCCTCTCCATATAGTTTAGGAACATAGTTGGCAACTCATGTATCATTTTATGATCATTTTCCTAATTTTTTGTCTAATTGGTTTGTACTTTGTGTGCACTTTTTTAGTCATGAGTTAGATATCAGGAAGTTGCATTCCGAAAGCAACCTNTGTGTAGCTTGAGGCTAGTTCAGGCGCAAGGGGTACATCTGGAGTTGCCTTGAACCGAGGCGCAGGTCTAGGGGAAACTTTTACAACACTGCCAATCACTCACAGCACACCCCATCCCACCAGCTAAACCTTCTTTAACAGGAATTGTTTCCAACAACTAAACTCTTAGATATATTTACCTTCAAAATTTTGTTCCAACTAGTTGGGACTAGCCACATGNCTGCACACAAGCCTGACACCCGTTCATCGTAATATCCCTTCTTCCAATTTTTATACAAAGAACTAGGACGAAATATCAATGCAAAAACCTTAAAAACTCATCTTTTGTGGTCAAACAACAACAGTGTTAAAGTNCTGCACACAAGCCTGACACCCGTTCATCGTAATATCCCTTCTTCCAATTTTTATACGAAGAACTAGGACGAAATATCAATGCAAAAACCTTAAAAACTCATCTTTTGTGGTCAAACAACAGTGTTAATATAACCTCAAAACTTAAATTGTACTATCTTGCGTGCTTTTTTTCGAGAAATGGGAATAGATTACAAAATAGTAAACGAAACCATTGTCAGCTTGAGTTGTATATCATACAACCTCTAGACAAAGGTTCTGTTTTAGATCCTAGTTCTCAATGCTCGCAAATCCATGCCTGAAATGAAAAATTTGAAACTTCAAATGTGTTTGAATATTTTCAATTTGATTGAAAAGAAAAAAGCAGTCAAATCAGGATTAATATGATGAATCATTGTCCTATATTTTTGGGAGGGAGAAATCCTATATTTTTTAATGGCAAAGCACGTTATATAAAGTTAAATTTGAAATTGTATAGGAATTGCTAGGTACACGTAGAAATTAAAACACCGTGTTGCCTGTTGGATCTTGTAACACATGACTTTCCATAGTGATTTGATCACATCGTCTAGTGGGTAAGGTTTGCAATATTTGCCATCATCCTCTTGTTGGTAGCGATGGGAGTGGACCGAAGCAGAGGCGGGGTGTAGTTTCCATCCCCATACCCGCCTAAAAAAATTCCATCCATCTCTTGTCTACTCTCGTTAACAGGAACTGTTTTCATCCTTATTTTCGTCCGTGGGTAAATTGTAATCCCAAAAACATTCCCAGTCTTCACCCCCTCCCCTCCTCGGTACTTGCCCAGTTAGCAACACACAGATCCTGAACTCTATCTGCAGCATATCCTTAGTTCATACGCCAAAAATAAGAAAAAAATCAAATCAGTACAACCCCTTTTTTTAGTTGAATTTTTGGTTATGAAATACATAATTTTGTCTTGTTAAGATGTTTCAAATCTTTAATTTTTTTCGGTAAGTGTTTCAGATATTTATTAGGCATCTAGATACCTTACAAATTGCCTATAACATAAGAAAAATCAAATTAAAAAGAAAAAGTTGGGAAAACAAATGAGGGGTTTTAACAGTACTTAACACTTATTGCAAGGAAAAAAAAAGCCTTTTATCCTTTTAACAAAAGCAAGAGAAAGAGATTTGTTTTTCATGTATACATACGGACAAACAAACATATAAGTGAGAGAGAGCAAGAGTTACTTGCAGTAATCAACATTGGAGAGATCAATAATCAACGAGGATACAACTTGAGTGCTCCTGTCATCAACATAAAGGAAACGATGAACAGAGAGCGACAGAGATAGATCATGGAGAGAGAGAAGCCATAGAGCGAGAGGGACGGAGCGTAGGGGAGAGAGAGAGAGTGTTACCTTACTGCCTGGTCAGCTAGCGATCAATGATGGGGAGATTAGGATTGAATAATTGATAGACTTGGGGTTGGGACTCTGTGGAGGCGGAGGAATAGAGATAGATGAGTGATTCAGTTAGGCCTAATTTGTTTTGTTTGGGACTTGGGAGAATATTTAATTATTTATTTTATATATATATATATATATATATATATATAACGAGTATAGTGGGGTGGGGTGGGGACGAGGCGGAGGTAAGTGTCAGTTCATCTTTGCGTTTATCTCTGCACGGGTTCACCGTCCAATACGTATGGTTTATCTCCGGTCCAAACAGGACGAGTTTGGAAGAATACCCGTTTTTTTCTGGTCCACAACCATCCCTACTTATTGGGTGAAACCATGTGCTGTCCATGGAGTTGCCCGACTCCATAGACCTTCAAGAAATGAAACACTGATTTGTTTTGAAAGGGTCTTGTGTGGTTAACCCCACTAAAATGATGGAATTATTGGGAAGGATATAATAAATGGGTTAATGTTAAAGATACAGATAAACTTTCTCCTAGCATTCTAATAATATGAAGAACAAGGATCGAAATTTTGTTTCAAAGTATCGATTCGGTCAGCTCAAAAATAAAAATGCAATGGAAACGCATAAAAAATATGGAAACTCGTGGACACAAATAAAATTTATTTATTTATAATAATAAGCTAAATAATTGATTAATTCAACATATTTATTGGGTTAATATCCATTTATACAAGAATAAATTTAAATTGGAAGTAAAAAAGGCTTGACATAAGGCAGAAATCACTTAAATTAGTTTAAAACACTTAATTTTCATCAAATAAACACACTTTTACATAATGTTAAGGTCTCATAACATTAAATGTAATTGTAGTGGGTATCAAATGTAATTGTAATGGGTATCGATTGCAGTGGGTATTAAGTATTAAATGTAATTGCAGTGGGGTAATAAATGTAATTACAATGGGTATTAAATGTAATTATTAAATGTAATTGCAATGGTTATTAACTATTAAATGTAATTGCAGTGGGTATTAAATGTAATTATAGTGAGGTATTAAATGTAATTATTCATACTTATAACAAAAAAAATATATAAAAGGCAAAATAGTTGACACACGAACGACTCAGACAAAAACACTGAGAGGCGAGAAAGAGGCGTAGGCGATTGTGATGCCGGAGATAGAGACAGAGAGAGAGAAGAAGAAGAAGAACATACCAGTGGTAGCTCGTGGTTGCAGCTCGCCGCGATGAAGACAGGAGTCAAAGAGGATCTGCGTGAAAAATTTGAAAATGGTTGGATCTGCTCAAATCTGAACTCAAGGAGGTAAGTTACTCAAGTCTTTTCCTTCAATTTCTCTGTCTCTTCGATTTTTTGTGGTGCCTTTCTCTCTCTCTTCTTTGTTTTTTTTTTTGCTTGGAGGACCTGTGAATTTTGACTTGTGGAATCTGTTTTTTGAGCCTCTATGATTTTTTCTTTTGGCCCGGAGTGAACCGAATCTATACTGTTTCGTCAAAACGGTATTGTTTCGACCGAAATGGTCCTACATAGTGCCGTTTCAACCGAAACATTGAAATTTTATAATTCATCCCATGTTTTGTATCAGTGTGTTGAAATTCCAAAACGGTTCGACACGACATTTCGTTGCTTGATGAAGAATCTGTTATTCTAACCGTCCAAATTTTCACACCATGCCCTGCTTCACATTAGTTTTTTGATTTAGACAAAAATAAATAATAAAAAGTCTTCATTAGTATTTTATCCTCCAAGGGGTGTAGACTTCTTGTTTGTTGTACTCAACACACGATCCTTATGGATGTCCAATTTGTAAAGACGCCCCCCGAATGGGAACAAATTGGCTGACAACATGTGCGTATTGATTTTGTATTTATTCTTGTATCAATTCTTTTGGAATTTGGCTAGATTTATGACAAAAAAATAACGATTATATATTTTCTTGGTTAAATTGCAACTAATGACATCAAGCCATTGTACGCTTTCATTTAATTTCCTTTTGTTAAAGAAAACTTAGTGCCTTTGGTAAAGTTTTTAAAGTTTGGATACCAATTATTTTAATTTTACCCTCTAAGCAACTGATGCTTCATTTGGGCACAACCACTATCATATATCTTGGAAACAAGTTTGCAGATTTTATTAGAAACATTAGATCAATCACTAGATAAAATTAAGTACTCGGCTAAAAACTAAAAGCACTAAACCCTTTTATACCCAAAAATTAAGCGTGAGTAAAAATATATGGGAGAATGTTGTGTGAATTAGTTCTATGAGGAGAGAAACATCGTATTTCTCTGTCACTTGAAGTAAAGTCAAGAGATCTTAAATAGCATAAAAGGGAAGAAGTGGCAAAGATGTTTATGTATGTTGGCCTCGACAAAAATTATCAAATTCAAAGTTGATGTGGTCATGGAAACACCCTGGTGTGATCCATTTTTGACAGGGGTATTGAATAGTTGCAACTTGCAGGTGAACAATTTCCATGGGACAAGGTAATCATGAAATCTTGGCTAGTGTATGTTGCACCTCATACTGCTTGTTGACCGAAATTCATGAACTTGGTTATCTTAGGGACGAGGATCAAAATTTCGTTTCAGTGTATTGTTTTGGTTAGTTAGAAAACAGAAACGTTTTTGAAACGTGGAAATGTATACAAATTTTGAGAGTTTATTTTCAAAATATTATGAAACATTAGTCAAAACATATCGAAACAATCTGAAACAATGGTGGGAATATATCGAAACATCTTAAAACATCTCTAAACAATCTGAAACACCTTGAAGCATTAGAATTTCGATTTCATTACTGTTTCGTTTTGATCCTCTTGGAAACAGAAACGTTTCGGCCGTTTCAAAACGAAATTTTGATCCTTGCTTAGGGAACATATAGTGGATATGCATAAATGCTTATATGCTTGTTTCTTTCTCTTGTTTGAAAGTAGCAGATATGGAATATCGTATTCTTCTATGGGGAAAGTAGGTGGGAAGAAGTTGTGAATTGTGCGGTTCATTTTTAAATCGATTAATATCAAATTTTAAGATTTGAATGGCTAGTTCTATGTAGTTTTATTGATTATAACTGAAATTCTGCGATTTGTTGTCTTTGTTTACTTTGGTTGAGATATTGAGCTGCAGTGTACACGATGTATCCTATATTAAAATTGCACTCTGTAGCGGACAGTACATGCTTCTCTGTGATGCAATGCACTATATTTGGTGAAATGTGAATGATAGGTATCAAGCTGTACCCAATGATACATGGGTGAAGTGTATCTTATGATTTTGAGAATCATGTTTGAGAATTGTATCTATTCACATTGCATGTAAATTTTCTATAATTATATATTTTGTTTGTTTGGAACTATGTTGTCAATCATTGGTTGATTTAATCTTGTTATGTTACGGTTAATTTTAGTTTAGGTTTTATTCTCTATTTGGTATAATTGACTTCCTACTGTTATACATAATCTGGGGTGTAGTTGTATGACCCAACAGTCTAACATGCTATCCTTCACACATTATTTTTCTCCTCTCCATCTATTTTCAAGCCTCTCTTCTTTTCTTGAAACCCTAAAACTTTACAATCAAACTATTCTCTATTTAGCTTACTTTTTGTTGTTTAGTGTCACAATCTGGATTATGATTTCATGTTTAAAACCTGCAATTTGTTGCAGGTGACTGTTATGCTGATGTCACTAAAAGCTGGGAATCTTGGTCTAAACATGGTAGCTGCTTGTCAAGTAATCCTTTTGGATCTTTGGTGGAATCCAACTACTGAAGATCAGGCCATTGATCGAGCTCATAGAATTGGACAGACTCGTCCTGTTATCGTATCACGCCTCACTATTAAAAACACAGTTGAAGATCGGATTTTAGCTCTCCAGGTATAAATTTTTACTTCACTTTGTGTTGTTAGCTTGCCACGTAAGTGATATATACCTGATAAAAATACCTCTTCATCATAATCTGCCTTCTGTATGGAATTATATTTCTCTTTCGTTTTTCCATCTATTTGTTTGCTTGAACATATCATTTCCTACACTCTCAATTAACTGATGTATGGTAGATATCAAAGGAATTGATTTCGTTCAGACACCAAGTGATTGTTCTTTTTGATTGGAAACGTTCAACTTGTTGATTAAAATGTATTACATCATAAAATCTACAAGGTAGACAAGGTGACTATTTTTCAATGCTTGATCATCATTTGCATAGTTGAAATAGTAAAAATAATATTAGGGTTAGAAAGGAGGAATTGAGAAAGAGAAGAGACAAAGAATGAAAAGAATAATCGAATTGTGTAGGCTAGCAATATTAAGGTGACTAGAATATTACCCTACACTAATTGACTTGTGTCTAATATAGAAAATAAGAATTCTAACCTCCACTCAAGCTGGAGTATAAATATAAAAAATGCCCAACTTGGAACATAAAGTGCTGAAGGCTGGGCAAGCCAATGGTTTGGTAAGAATGTCACTTCAACGATTGCCTTGATATATGGAGTGATGATCTTCTTTCACAATAAGAGATCTCGAATGAAATGACAATCCACCTCAGTTTGTTTGGTATACTCATTAAATACCGGATTACTTACGATGAAAATAGTTGCGATGAAATACTTGTGATGAAATATTGAATTACTTGTGATGAAATACTGAATTACTTGCGATGAAATGACGATCCACCTCATTGTGTTTGGTATGTTTACGAAGTAAAGAATAGACCTATAACATCTCACAAGTAGTATGTGTTGTAATACAATACTCGGCGTCTTTCAAGTAACCAGATTACCATCGACAAATGTACGANAAAGAATAGACCTATAACATCTCACAAGTAGTATGTGTTGTAATACAATACTCGGCCTCTGCCAAGTAACCAGATTACCATCGACAAATGTACAANTCAATTTCATTACTGTTTCGTTTTGATCCTCTTGGAAACAGAAACGTTTCGGCCGTTTCAAAACGAAATTTTGATCCTTGCTTAGGGAACATATAGTGGATATGCATAAATGCTTATATGCTTGTTTCTTTCTCTTGTTTGAAAGTAGCAGATATGGAATATCGTATTCTTCTATGGGGAAAGTAGGTGGGAAGAAGTTGTGAATTGTGCGGTTCATTTTTAAATCGATTAATATCAAATTTTAAGATTTGAATGGCTAGTTCTATGTAGTTTTATTGATTATAACTGAAATTCTGCGATTTGTTGTCTTTGTTTACTTTGGTTGAGATATTGAGCTGCAGTGTACACGATGTATCCTATATAAAAAATGCACTCTGTAGCGGACAGTACATGCTTCTCTGTGATGCAATGCACTATACTTGGTGAAATGTGAATGATAGGTATCAAGCTGTACCCAATGATACATGGGTGAAGTGTATCTTATGATTTTGAGAATCATGTTTGGGAATTGTATCTATTCACATTGCATGTAAATTTTCTATAATTATATATTTTGTTTGTTTGGAACTATGTTGTCAATCATTGGTTGATTTAATCTTGTTATGTTACGGTTAATTTTAGTTTAGGTTTTATTCTCTATTTGGTATAATTGACTTCCTACTGTTATACATAATCTGGGGTGTAGTTGTATGACCCAACAGTCTAACATGCTATCCTTCACACATTATTTTTCTCCTCTCCATCTATTTTCAAGCCTCTCTTCTTTTCTTGAAACCCTAAAACTTTACAATCAAACTATTCTCTATTTAGCTTACTTTTTGTTGTTTAGTGTCACAATCTGGATTATGATTTCATGTTTAAAACCTGCAATTTGTTGCAGGTGACTGTTATGCTGATGTCACTAAAAGCTGGGAATCTTGGTCTAAACATGGTAGCTGCTTGTCAAGTAATCCTTTTGGATCTTTGGTGGAATCCAACTACTGAAGATCAGGCCATTGATCGAGCTCATAGAATTGGACAGACTCGTCCTGTTATCGTATCACGCCTCACTATTAAAAACACAGTTGAAGATCGGATTTTAGCTCTCCAGGTATAAATTTTTACTTCACTTTGTGTTGTTAGCTTGCCACGTAAGTGATATATACCTGATAAAAATACCTCTTCATCATAATCTGCCTTCTGTATGGAATTATATTTCTCTTTCGTTTTTCCATCTATTTGTTTGCTTGAACATATCATTTCCTACACTCTCAATTAACTGATGTATGGTAGATATCAAAGGAATTGATTTCGTTCAGACACCAAGTGATTGTTCTTTTTGATTGGAAACGTTCAACTTGTTGATTAAAATGTATTACATCATAAAATCTAAAAGGTAGACAAGGTGACTATTTTTCAATGCTTGATCATCATTTGCATAGTTGAAATAGTAAAAATAATATTAGGGTTAGAAAGGAGGAATTGAGAAAGAGAAGAGACAAAGAATGAAAAGAATAATCGAATTGTGTAGGCTAGCAATATTAAGGTGACTAGAATATTACCCTACACTAATTGACTTGTGTCTAATATAGAAAATAAGAATTCTAACCTCCACTCAAGCTGGAGTATAAATATAAAAAATGCCCAACTTGGAACATAAAGTACTGAAGGCTGGGCAAGCCAATGGTTTGGTAAGAATGTCACTTCAACGATTGCCTTGATATATGGAGTGATGATCTTCTTTCACAATAAGAGATCTCGAATGAAATGACAATCCACCTCAGTTTGTTTGGTATACTCATTAAATACCGGATTACTTACGATGAAAATAGTTGCGATGAAATACTTGTGATGAAATATTGAATTACTTGTGATGAAATACTGAATTACTTGCGATGAAATGACGATCCACCTCATTGTGTTTGGTATGTTTACGAAGTAAAGAATAGACCTATAACATCTCACAAGTAGTATGTGTTGTAATACAATACTCGGCCTCTGCCAAGTAACCAGATTACCATCGACAAATGTACGATAGTCAGAAGTAGATTGTATCACTATGACTACTTACCTAGTTAGCGATAGACAAACCAACAACAGTTATAGATAATAATGAATGATATAATAATCCTTTCTTGCAAGCCCTTTTTAGATACCGAAGTACACGACAGGCTACCTCCCAATGAGACTTACGAGGGGCATTTATGAAATGATTAACCATACCAATAACATATGTAATATCAGGGCATGTAATTGTAAGATAAATTAGCTTACTAACCAACTTCCGATAATGCCCTATATCATTTAAAACTTCACCACTTTTAGGATTTAGCTTAATTGTAGGGTCTATGGGTGTATCAATTAGAAGCGCACCAAGAGTACCAGTTTCAGATAGTTAGTCTAGTACTAATAATGCTTGCAGAAGACCGACGAATGCAAACTGAATGATCAAAGAAGGAGAAGGAAAATAGAAGAAAATAGATAAGAGGGGGGCATTATGGTCTTTTTATTGCTGCCATTAATGGAGTTAGCTGTTTATTTGGGTCAAAATTACATGGGCTTATGTTGTTATATTTGAAACATACATGGGTGAAGTGTAATAAGGTCAAACCACAAAGGGGTTAAAAGAAGTTTTCTATTTCATCTTAAGCAAATACAATATTCAGGATAGATTGAGATTCTCATGTGATTGTTTGGGTGACAACTTGAAACCAATGCAAATATATTTTTCAGCGATGGTTTCCTTCTCACAGTTTATTAAATTCATTGTTGTGTGTGTGAAGGGGTTACATACCCTTATTGTTATTTTCTTAACTTTATCGATTATCCCCTTCTCATAATGCTCAAATTGCTCTATTGTGTTTTTAACTTGTCCCATGAGTTGAAACTTTGATTTAATAATTAATTATAGCTAGGTTATTGAGTCGTTATGGCAGTTTTTGATAAAAGAGGGTGATCTATTCTTTCGTCCGTAATTTTTTTCCATTATTAACGAGTACTTGGTTTCTTATGGTTTCTTATCGGGAAAAAAAAAATATAAAACTTCCATTCATCCTGCCATGAACCCATTCATCCTGGATAACATCAAGATTATCATAAATAGGAGTGGAAAGAACATCTGCCACCACAGTTTCCTTGCCTTTCTTGTAGATAATTTCAAAATCATAACCCAGTAACTTGGAAATCCATTTTTGTTGCTCCAGAGAGGAAACCCGCTGCACTAAGATATACTTAATACTTTTGTGGACCGTCCTTATTTGATAATGATGGAATTAAATAGGCTCTCCACTTTGTAACTGAGTGAATTATAGCCATCATCTCCTTGTCATAGACTATTAATTGTTGGTGAAGCAGCAATAGTACCTTGCTAGTATAGGCCAAAGGTTGGCCCTCTTACATAAGTACACCACCAATTCCTATGCCCTATGCATCACATTCAACCACAAATAATTGATCAAAATCAGGTAAAGCAAAAACTGGGGGAGTTGACATAGCTACCTTTAATTTCACAAAAGCCTCATCAGCAGCCGCCCCCCCAAGCAAATACATATTTACATAGCAAGGCTGTTAATGGTGCATTGATCTTGGCATAATCCTGGACAAACTTTCTATAGTAACCCGTCAATCCCAAAAATCCACCTAGCCCTCGAATATTTTTTGGTATAGGCCACTCAATCATAGCCCGAATTTTAGAAGGATCCGCTGTCACACCTTNTGGCATAATCCTGGACAAACTTTCTATAGTAACCCGTCAATCCCAAAAATCCACCTTGCCCTCGAATATTTTTTGGTATAGGCCACTCAATCATAGCCCGAATTTTAGAAGGATCCGCTGTCACACCTTCTTTAGAGATAATATGGCCAAGGTACTTGACCTCGGGCTGCCCAAAGCTACACTTTGATTTTTTGACAAATAAACAATTCTCCCGTACGAGGGCGAGATTAATTCGTAAATGATATAAATGGTTGTCCCACGACTTGCTATATATTAGAATATCATCAAAAAACACCAAGATAAACTTAAGGAGATGTGGCCGAAAAATATTATTCATTAGGCTCTCAAATGTTGACGGTGCATTTGTCAGGCTGAATGGCATCACCAAGAATTCATAATGGCCATCATGGGTGCAAAAAGCTGTTTTTGGGACGTCTTTCGCGCATACGCGAATCTGGTGAAACCCAGAATGCAAGTCCAACTAGGTAAAATGATAGGCTCCACCCAGTTCATCAAGCAACTCGTCTGCCACCGGAATAGGATACTTATCCTTAACCGTTTTGCTATTTAAGACACTATAATCCACGCACATCCGCCACGAGTCATCTTTCTTGGGAACTAACAAGACTGTAGAGGAGTGTGGACTAACACTTGGTCAGATGATTCTTGTTTTCAACATTTCATAACTATTTTCTCAATCTCAGTCTTCTGAATGTATGGATAATGGTACGGCCTTACATTCGCGGGACCACTACTCGGATCATGTGGTCGTTTTGGTGGTAGCCCTTTGGGTTCTTTAAACACATCTATGAATTCTGAAAGAATAATTTTCAAATCATTGGAATGTTTCTAGCGCATCTCCAAGCTATGAATCCTCCTTAATTCCACAACAAATATCTCAGGCTATTTTCAAAGAACCCTTTCCATCCGATGGGCACTTATTGTAGTAACCTTACACTGGCAATTACCATTTAGAACAATTCTCCTACCATTTAAGGTAAATTGCATAGTCATCTCAGAAATTCCACGATATGTCTCCCAAATTACTCAACCTCTGGGTCCCATGGACCAAATCACAATCATCCAATGGTAATAAAAATAAATCAGTAGCTATACCTTGGCCCTGTACGAAAATTTTCACATTCGAGCATTTTCCTGGACATGTCAATGACCTTATATGAGGAACCTTAACTTCAAATGTATCATACTTGTCAACAGGGCAAACAAGTTTTCAAGCAGTCTTTGAGTCTAGGAAATTAGCAGTGCTCCCTGAATCAATTAAAATTGTTACAGATGCTTAATGACTCGGATTAACATCCCCTGCTGCCTACCTGGTCATCGTTTCAATCAAGTTCCTCATTCATATCTCTAGCAGGCTCAATCATCAGCAACTGTTTTTATTTGCAATTGTGTCCTTTTTGCCATTTTTTATCACAGTACCAATAGAAGCCTTTCGTTGTACGTTCTTTCAATTCATGTTTCTCAACCGCTTCGGGGTCGCACCTTTTTTTGCAGCAACAGAGTGAGGCCCATTTTCTTGGTTCAAATCACTACTCCTTGACGTGTAGTTCGGAGTGGTCTGTTGTTCATCTTCCGACAAGCGCTTTTCCCGTAAGCGAGCAAAGGAGATAGCAGCTAACATCCTGCATGGTCGGTATGCTTTGACTTCTCTTCAAATTTCTGGTTTTAGTCCTTCCACAAAGGTTCCCACCTACTGTTGTTCTGACGAATCTCTGGCTTGATTTTAAAGACGCTCAAATCTGCTCTGATATACCAGGACAGAGATGTCTGTTGAATTTTTGCGAGTTCTCCTTACACATTGTCATATCCATAGGGGCCAAAGCGAACCATCAAGCCATCTACAAATTCTTCCCACGTTGGAACACCTCGATTACAGTCAAACCAATCATTCACTGGATTGCTTCACCTTCAAGATTGATTGAAGCAATTTCTACCTTAATATTCTCCATGGTTCGATGGAGCTGAAAAAATTGTTCTGCACATGAAATCCACCAAAACAGATCTCCTCCATCCCATTGTGAAAATTCAGTTTTCACATGAGGGAATCCTTACTCTCGATCCCAACCATATCCATCCTAGAGGCGACGAGGGGGTTCTTCTTGAAACATAGCCGCTTGTCCCATGATCTGTTTTTTGCGGTTTTCGGGTTGATGCAACTCCGTCGGGTCCTCCACCCGTGATCCGGATGGATTGAATGTTGAACCCGCTCGACCCTTGGCTAGTTGTGACAACAGTTCCATGATTGCATCAAGCTTCTTGCTGATGTTTGTCACGTCTGTTTGAAGTTTCGCAATATTTTCTCTGTATTTATCTAACGCAGTGCCGTGGTGATTGAGTTGTTCATCACGTTCCGTATTAGTTTTGGTCATATTCGGTGAAGCAAGATCGTGCTCGGATACCAAATGATAAGGCTTGAATCAGAAAATCAAAATAAAATATGAGAAAGAGAAGAAAAGTGATCACTTCAAGGGGTTTTGACTTCCAAAAGCCTTAAGGCAGTAATATTATTTCTTCGATAATCAGCCATACGACATCTACACGTTTCTATAGTGGAAGATCCTAACCAAAAAGGAAACAAAATCAAAGGACATAAAATAAGGCTTAACAGACTCCAAGACTTTGGGCATTATATCCATATAAAAATTGACTAGATAAAGAAACTAAATAAAATCGTATCATACTCCTTTCCGTTGTTAATCTCTCATCTGGAGTTCCACTAAAGTTATGAGTAGCTTCACTTGGAAACGCTCATTGCAATGACTAGAGATATCTATGAGTCAAAGAAGGAATGCAAAACTAAGCGTAGAGTTCTGTATATATAGCCAAACAATAGTATAAAACGACCTGAACATATCTTTAGTCTAGGCAAGACATAAAAGTCGTAGTAAATAAAAAGGGAAAAACCCTAATAAACTAGACTAAAATTTCAACATTCCCCCTCAAGCTAAGTGCAAAAATGTCAACTAACCCAAACTTGACAACGGAGTCGCGGAGAACGGATAGAGTGACAGGTTTGGTGAAAATATCTACAACTTGATCACTAGTCTCCACAAATAATGGAGTGACAATACCGCAGTTAACCTTCTCCCGAAGAAAGTGAACATCGATCTTTATATGTTTCGTCCTCTCGTATAGTATAGAGTCAGAAGCGAGGTGAATAACAGATCGATTATCACAATATAATGTGGATGAAGAAGTTATTAGAAATCCCAACTTGCCAAGAATCGATCGTAGTTAGATAATCTCACACGTGCCAAGTGCCAGTACTCAATATTCTGCCTTTGCTAACAAGTGGGAGACAACTACCTATTTCTTGCTTTTCCAAGAGATAAGATGAGTCTCTCGAAAAACACAGAAGCCTGTAGTAGATCAACTGTCACACACTTCTCCATAATCTGAATCTGAATAATAGGTTAGAGAATATGAGATTTTGATGTGTAGAACAACCAAAGTTTAGGACATGACTTATGGTATCGAAGAATATGATAAACTGCATCAAGATGAGACTGGCATGACTTGTACATAAACTGACTAATTCGGTTAACTGCAAATGAAATGTTTGGCCTAGTGTTGGCTAGATAGATAAGTTTACTTACAAACCTCTGATAGACAGTCGAATCTCTTAACTCCTCACCTTCAATAGTAAGCTTCAGGTTTGGAATCATAGGTGATGATGTTGGTTTGCATCCCAGTGTCTGAGAGAAAATCTAGAACATACTTTCTCTGAGAAAGAACAATACCCCTGTTGTTACGGGCAACCTTAATCCTAAAAAAGCATTGCAGAAATCCAAGGTTCTTCGCATCTAAGGCCTTCCCAAGATTTATCTTGACCTGCGCAGTCTCATAAATATCATCCCTATTAATAATAATATCATCCACATATACCAAAAGGATGATAAATGAAACATGTATGATCAAAATGATATCTGGTGAACCCTAAATGTACAACTACACCACTGAACCGAGAGAATCAGACTCATGGTGACTGTTTCAGTCCATAAAGAGACTTACGCAGTCGACACACCATTCCAACATACTCTCCTTCACCACGAAAGTTCGGTGTTCCATTCATATAAATATTCTGGTCCAAATCATCCTGAAGAAATGCATTCTTCACATCTAACTGATAAAAAGGACAAGAGTACTTTGCAGTTCGAGAAATAATGAACCGAACGATAATCAATTTTGCTGCGGAGGCAAAGGGTGTAAACCTAGTGACAGCCAATAGGCTTCACCCCTGAAGGTAAATAGACAAGATCCCATGAATGATTATGGTGAAGGGCGTCCATATCTGTTTGCATGATAAGAATCCATTGGGGCTACCACATAGCCTTTGAAACAGAGCGAGGAACTGGCGTATTTAATAAGGCCATATTATAAGCTCAAAATGTAGGAGACAGATCATCATAAAAAACATAACTAGAGATTGGATATAAAGTTCTGACGGTCCAACCATAACGAACAGCTGGATGATGATCACGCCGTGGATAACGACGCCCTAAATAATCATCCTCCATGGACAGTGTCTCATCAGGTAAAGTAAGTGGTTGACTCCCTGTAATTTCATAAGTACTAACAACAGGTGTATTAATATGTTCAATGAACTTATAAATATTACCTGTATCACCTGAGATAAATGAGACATCAGTAGGGGAATGAGAGCGAGGGCGACGAACATAAACCTGCAAAGGAGGAGAGACTGGTGACTTTGTAGTGACAGAGATGAGCGGCACTGGAGAGGGAGAGACTGGTGACTTTGTAATAATAGTGACTAATGACTCTAGCTCCTGTGGTAATAGAAAATCAAAGGGAGTATCATTAACTGGAGGGTAGACACAGGACTGAAAGAAAAATAAGGAATATGCTCAAGAAAGATAATATCTAGACCGTGATACATACGACGCCTGATAGGAGCATGACACCAATATTCCTTAGATTGATGACAATAGCCTACAAAGGCACAACATATTGTTTTATCATCAAGTTTATGGTGAGTATGAGACCGATCCTGAATAAAACATGTGCTGCCAAAAACACGAGTAGGGACCGAAAAAACTGTCCACATAGGGAATAAGACTTGTAAGGGAACTCTATGCTGGAAAACACGACTCGGCGTACGATTGCACAGAAAAGTAGAAGTCAAAACAGCAAAATGTCAATAAGATTTTGGTACTCCCATACCTCTAAGTATACAACGTACCATCTCTGTCCGAACGAAGAGCACGAACAATGACATCAAATTGTCTCTTAATTATCTGAAGAAATTGAGTGATGACAGGGATTACATCGAACTTCCTATGCAAAAGGTATATATAAGTACAACGGGTATGGTCATCTATAAATGTAACATAGTATTGAGTACCTGACATAGCAATAACAGGGGAGGGTCCCTAAATATCAGAGTGTATTAGGTCAAATGATCTAGGTGACTAGTACATGCGAGAAATATAACTGATCCTAAGATGTTTTGATAAAAAACATATAACACAGTCAAGTTTACCACCACCACGAGCATTGCTCAGAGTAAGGAACAACATACATAAATATTTAAAATTTGTATGTCCAAAACAATTATGCCACAACTAAATTGTTTGTGACGAAAAATTATAACGACAATTATTAGGTAAAATACTAGTATGCAAGCTAGGAATAGATAAAGATTAGGTAGGTGCAGGGAGTGTAAGCGTAGGAATTAGTGAAATTAGAGGTGGATTGCCTAGATAATACATTCCATCTCTCTTATGTCTCTTGATAGTACTCCTCCTGGTACTCAGGTCTTGTAAATAACACGAATCAGATAGGAACACAAACACAGTGAAAATCTTTAGCTAACAACTAATGTACAAATAATAGATTCATGACCAACTTTGACGCATGAAAAATTGAACGTAATGTAAAGCAATCTGAGAGGCAGACTGTACCATTACTAACAACAGGGGCATGTGTCTCATCTGCTAATTGAACTTATATATGTAACTGCTCGTCAAAAGTGGTTAAGTGTGATGGGCCTCATTTGTTATGTGACCATCCGCACCCGAGTCCAGCATCCAAAGGGGAGACAGACTGGCGCAAATATGAAAGTCACGAGAGCAATAGACGGACCCTAAGAAGTATTGGTTGGCATAAATATATTGAAGTTAGAAGTGATAGCATCCATATCACTCTGCCAAGGAGGAGTAACGACAAAAGGTGGTGGTATGATAATCGCACTTACAAGAATCCCCCAGTTTACATTGATCTAGGGCGCCCTGACGGCGTTGGTCCAAGCTCTATCCACCGTTGCCTGAGGGTTCTGAATAAGACCCTGTGGCAATTGCAAGGGCCTGGTCGGCCTGAGGAGTCAAGGTTTCAACTAGAAGTGATGCAATTCGGATGCGGTGCTCATGTTACTCAATCATCGCATATACCTCATAAAGAGACGGAAGTCTCCTTATCAAGAAGATTTGAAAATGAGGTCCACAAACTCATCACGAAGCCCCATAAGAAATTTGTGAATCTTATCCTCCAGTTCTCGAGTATGCAAGATTGTCGCTCCCTTTGGCTCTATCCTTAGAATAGTAGCAAGGTGACAGAGAGTCTCATAATCAAGCCAGCGCTGGGTCAAATAGTAATAATAATCCTAAATCGTCATATCTCACTGTCGAGCATAGGAGAGCTCTTGAGAAAGTTCATAAATACGAACTCCCCGTCCTGACTGGGAATACATTTCTGATAATGCACTCCATAGTTTCGGAACAAAGTTATGAAATTGGTGAATTCTACGAACAGATGGCTTCATCGAGCCAAATAACCATCTAAGAATAGCACAGTTCTTAGAGAATTACGCAGAATATCCAGGGTCGTCATCAGTTGGCTTTAGGTGAGATCCCATTAACCAACTAAGTTTCCCTATATAGCCTAAGAAAAGCTGGAATGAGCTTGACACTCAACAAAGCTACGACCATTCAACAGCTATGTTGTAACCTTCTGAGAGATCATATCTGGCATTACCGGTAATGTAATTATGCCAGTAGGTACTGTATACTGGTCAAACATAAATGTGGGCGAACTAGGCGGTACATTCTAGGTGAAAGTACTACCAGTAAGGGTCTTAACACTAGGGGCCTCAATGGTAGGAGTCTCAAGTCTCTCAGTAATAGCCATATCAACAACAATATGTGGGCACCCGTGATAGAAAATGCTCTAAGATAAATAGAGGGACAAAATAAGAGAGAACAATATGCCTCCAGTTGAACAGTAGCGACATATAAAGAAGGTCTAGAAAACCCCTAAATAATTAGGTCACGGTGCCCAAAAATCTAGTAAATATATAAGTGATCTATTGTATTAAAAGCAAATCAATGGAAAAGAGGATCCAACTCCCTTAAAATGGTCTTAGATGCTACAACCTTAGGAAAAAGAAGTCATTGGCATGAAGAGATGGCGGCAGTGTTGGGTGGGTTGTGGGTGGCTCACTATTGGGTTGGGTAGTGGGTTGTCGGTGGAGGAGTTGGGTTTGGCTGGGGACTTGGGTTTGTTGGTGGAGAGAAAGATGATGGAATTGCTGGGTTTGCCGGTGGCTGTCGCTAAAAGTGGGATGGTGAAGCTATTGAAGGTGGCTGGCTTGGTAGTCGACTATCGATGTGGCTTATTGGAAGGGTTGGCGCTGTTGGGCAGTAGGGTGGTGGCTGGTGGTTGTTGGTCTGGTCTAGTGGCAGATTATCGCTGGTGGTGGCATGTGGCTGAGGTGTCATTGGGGCTGGTCTGGTGGTAGGGTGTGGCTAGGGTGTCGCTGGGGTTGGTTTGGTTTGGTTGCCATCATTGGGTGCTGTCTCTGGTGGCGTGGAGTGGTGGCTGCAGGTTGTGGGAACGTGATGAAGGGTAGGGGTAGGGTTAGGGTTAGGGTTAGAGCTTCATATATATAGTCAAACAATAATATAAAATGCCCTGAATATCCCTCTAGTCTAGGCAAGACATAAAAGTCATAGTAAGGATAAAAAAAGGAAAACCCTAATAAATTAGACTATAAATCCAACACAATGAACCGTCTAGGCCCCTCGAGCAATCTTCAAGGCTTCATACCCAAGACTCTTGCAAAACACATAATGTGAGTTTTGCAAATTACAAAACTAGATATTCTCCAATGAGTGAAGTTGAATGGGAAGAATCAAGATGGTTTGATGAGTTTCCTTTCCTCTATTTTTTCTTCATTTTTTGGGAAATTTAGGTCTACTCGACTTGCCTTTCGACTCAGAGGACTCAACTCCTCTGTGAACAAACACCAATTTTAAAACCCACCACAATAATCTTTTCTCATCAAAAAACCCAAAAACCTAACCAAAATACCATGAATAGCCCAAAACCCCCGTCATGTAGATTGATGTAATGAATATGCCAATTAATTGATTAACACTTAATATTCCACAACAATCCCAACCAAGACAAACTCACTAAAACCATTTTTAATGATTGAAAGATAAAACAATCAAACCATCAAACACATGGTGCGCATGTATGCATTAATTACAAGTGTATAAGCAAATTAAAAGCAATAAGAGACAAAGCAATTGTAGATGTGGAAACCCAACATGAAAAAATCATGGGGAAACACTCGGGGTTCACTAAAATCTAATCCATTATCCGGAGGTTAATTTACAACTATTCGAGTCTTATATCTCATCCAATAACATTGTTAGATTCTTCTTTGAATAGATCTCTCAATTGAAAGTCTCTCTTCAATGTGATGGATAGCTTCACTTGAACGTCTCCATCGTAATAAATTATTTAGACCTCGAGCAAATTTCTCTGCCAAGATCCTCATAAATCAGAATGCACACTCTTCAAAGTGAGTTTTGGTGAACCTCCAAATAGGGTTTTCTTTTTTAATGTGTGAAGTTTGATTAGTTTCAAGACGGAAGCCCTAGATGACTTATCCTATTTATAGGCTCGGAATTAGGTCAAGCTTGGAGGCCAAGTAAACCAAAATTTGTGAATGACCGCTCAAGCAGTGGAAGAACAGTGAGGGGGTGGTCGTCATTGGAATGAAAAAAATCCAACCAATCTGGCAGAGCAGGGATCGCTATAGTTACCTCTAGACTGCTCAAGCTATCTTAAGATTGCTCGAACGGCTTGAGATTGACTCAGAGGGCAGTCTCTATTGCCCAACTTAATAGTCTTTCCCGATTTTATCTTTCAGTGTTCAAAGACTACTCTAGCTGAAGACAAGCAAGCAAAAAGTGGTCCCTATAGGTTGTAAAGTCGAAAATTAAGCAAAAATTTGTCCTCTTGAGAACTAAAGAGTATTGCTCAAGTAGGGTTTGATAAATGACTAAAACTATCATTTCAAAACATATTTAAAGTTTAAAAAATATTTTTAATAAAAACACTAGGAGTCATTTTCGACTAAATTTCCAATTCCATTTTATTTACCTTGATCATCGTAAGTCTAAAATTAAATCAAGAGATTTGGGCCTCTAAGATCATTATCTTTGTCCTAAGCTTGAAGGTGCTTCGGAGTGGCCTTGATATGATATTGTACCATAATCTCCTTCCTTTCCCTTATCATTTCCAGATCTCGATATTTGAAGTTTGATGATTATGGAATTTTGTTGAGAATGCATAAGAATTCACGAAATTAGCAAATTACAAACATGATCCTAACAACCTATGTCACTTAATCTACATCTATACTATAAATAAAAAGTTCTTACCATGGAAAACTTGTGTTTTTCTCTTTTATCCTTAACTAATTCCTTAATACCATTTTTATCCTTAGATATTGTCAATCTTAAAATTATAGGACTATTTTTACTGCACTTAATGCACCTTTAAAAAACAATAGATTATTTCTCTGTCGTTAGTGCAACCTGCAAAAAAATCTAATTGATCACCATTCCTTGCGCCTCTTCGTTTCCATCACAATCATTGCCCTTCTGTATCTAATTCAACTTTTCAATTAACTCTACAACTATTGCAACTATTGATTCACTGAATTAACTTTTACGACTTTAGATCTATTGTAACTTGTGTAATTTTTATACTCGATATTTAATCTCCATTGAATATATTTACTATAGTATACTATTATTAATTGGAATTGAATCGTTGCAAAAACCAGATGGTTTATCATTCCAAACACCTCTCAATCAATGTTATGTAACCATAATAAATAATACTTCTTATTCACTTTTTGTCTCTATCTCTTTCCTTTTCACTTCATAACTCTTCTATGGGATCATAACAACATCCTTACTGGTCTAAAGCCTATAAATACTAAAGCCTATATATGATTAATCTTTTCAATACTAAAGCCCATATAGTCATTAATATTACTAATCAAGATAGAAAAAAGATTATAGATGATGGTTCCCCAAAACATATTGAAAAAGTGAGTTTTTTTCAATGGAACAGGGTTGTGTTAAGCTTTGCAATCATACTGAAATCCAACTAATTTCTTGGATTCATTTCCAGTCTTTTGGGCAAGATTTATGCTTTATTTTCTCCACAAAAAGATTTGTGGGGGTGAAATTGTTAATAGATCATATGTCAACAGGACGTAATAGGTTGTGACTACTTTCTTGGGTGAGTGTTTTCTTCACCCATTGTGGACTTATAATACTCGGGCTGTAGCTGTGATGCCAGTTTTTTTGGTAAGTGTTGTGATGAAAATTATTTATGACGCAATTGTGTTCCTAGGCTGCAACCATAGAACCAGAAAAACTATTTATAATCAAACAAATCTATATATACTTACAAATAGCAATAAGTCAAGTGAGGCTAAGATTGTGGTCTCTCATTAGGTCACCTACTTTGAGAGAAGGCTTCATTTGATGCTTGATCAAGACTATGACAGAATGAATGAGGGAGACTTGGATGACACAAAGACCAAATGTGAAATGCGGTTAGGATAATACTATGGTATCCAAAGTTTATTTTTTGGTATATTATAATACAAAAATAATTTCTGCCTTATATCCTTTTTAAAAAAAAAAAAACTATTTATCGTCTTTGATCATGAAACTTGTAAAATAAAGATATTAAATAATGAATATTTTCACATGACATATTGTGAAAACATAAAAAAAAGGAAAATATTACACCGAAAAGTTGTTACTTGTTACCATATGCTGTTGACATAAACTACTCAGTTGTCATAACATGCACTTTGGCGGGCAATACCCTCGCAATTGTTCATAATTTATGTGTTGTGTTAGACCCATTGAATGAGTTGTAAAATTTATGTAGAGTTTAGTTTTATTTTACTTTTTGTGTAAGTTTTTGTTAATAAGGGATAATTTTTTGTCAAATTGATGGGTTTATTGATTTGTTTAAGGTTTGAACTTTGGTAGTAATGAAATGAATTATTTAGGGCGTTTATTGTTGGTGGGATTGTGAATTGGAATGAGTATGGATGGTTAATTACTATTCATGGATTTATTAAGGGCTTATTTTTAACATAAACACACAAAAAAAATTTGGATCATTTGTAATTTCATATTTATTTCATTTATTTTATGTATTGAGTTGCCATAATTCAAAATTTAACTTTGACGTTAGTCGAATTTAACTCTTTAATTTGGTACTCCCATGGCAATACATGATGACATTTTTTTCGGTGAAGTATAAATATTATTTCCAAAAAAGAAGATACATAATATAGCTCAAATCACATGGTATGGATAACAATTTTGTAGTTTATAGCACAAAAACACTTAGTCTACCAATAAAATAAAACTCACGGTTCATGAGACGACTACTTGATGGCTAACACGTCATGACTTTTTAGCTATTGCATAGCAATGAATTTTGATTGCTAACTTAGTTATGAAGAGTTGAAGTTTTCTTTGCATATTTACCCGTTTGTGAATATTGTTTTTGGGTAAGCCTGTTCGTGAATGTTGTTTAAAAAGTAATTATAAAAATTATTTTTTTGAAAGGTATAATTATAACTATGCTTGAATAAGGTAGAAAATTGATACGCATATATAGTCTAATTTGCAAATAAAATAAAATACTAGCATTACCACGCAAATGGTGCATATACAACGCATGTGTGTATTAGTTAGTCTAGTATAAAAATCATTAAATGTTTCATTCTCTTGCATCCTCAAAGTCTTGAAATTAAGAGATGTTCCTTTGTAGACAAGATATCTTTACGAAGGGTGTTCCTTCGTGGAAAACTTCTAAAGATGTCCCATATGTCTTTGGAAGCCTCTCAAGTGGAGATCCTCTAGAACTCGTTTGGTGTCACAATATTGAATATCGCATTTAAGCTTTTCAAGTTCCACCCAGCAGACTTGTACTCATTTTTTAGACCAAGTCTTTAGGGGTTTTGGTCCGATAACCGAATAACTACATTCGATAGTAGTGACGGTAAGGGGGCTCCAATCTTTTGACACTAACAACAACACTCGTTCGTCTATTGACTTTAGAAAATCCCTTATTGAAGCTTTTCAGTATGTGTAATTAGACCCATCGAACAATGGTGGCCTCGAAACCGAATTTTCCTCTTTCTGAGAATCCATTGATAATCAACCGGTTGTTGTTATGAATCTCAATCAACAAAAANAATTTTCCTCTTTCTGAGAATCCATTGATAATCAACCGGTTGTTGTTATGAATCTCAATCAACAAAAATTAGGTTAAATAAGCAAATATGCAATGAATACTTGCAATGTGCCTAAATACAATTCTCAGGACAGCCATGCTTTGATACCAATTGGGAGGGAAGATTCGATATGTATATTCCCTCTTGATTATACACGTAAAATTACTAAACACAACCTAGAGGGGAGTGAATAAAGGCTCGAATAATCACCAATTTAAACCTAGATCACTACAATTACCAATTATTAAGTCAATTAGCCAATTAAGAACTTGAACCTCTTTTATCAACAAACCTAACAACTCGTCATGTGAATTTGATATAATGACTTGTCAATTGATTAATCAATCACCAAATTCACCACAACAATGATCCCACCACCAAGCCAACAATTCACAAAACCCAAATTGATGACTAACTTAAATAAATCAATTAAAGTGGCAATTCATCAAACATTGTGTGTGCAATTGCAAGTGTGCGTTTGTGTGTGTGAAATTAAAACAATTAACAAGAACATCCACAACATAAGCATTTCTTTGATGTAGAAATCCTTTTTAGGAAAAACCGCGGAACTAATCCTAGTTTACCTAGAGCCTAATCTACTAAACTCAAAGTCAATTTGCAAGTACTTGAGTCTTATACCTCAATCAATTTTCATGGTTGGATGTTTCTTTCTGTTGTAAATCTCTACTCCAGAGTCCCACCGAAATTATGAGTAGCTTCACTTGGACATGCTCACTGCAAGGAATTGTTTAGGCCTCTCGAGCAATCTTTAAGGCTTCATACCCAACACTCTCGGAATGCACACACCAATGTGAAGTCGGCACAAGCAGATGGTAGTCTTTTCCTACCTAATGGAAAAAAGCAGTTTTGTTCTTTATTACATCAAGACCAACTATTTTACTTGTTTTTGTTAATTGTAATTTGGGTGGACGGGCCCATTCTATGAATCACTTATTGATATGCTTCATATTGGCCCCCCATTATTGGTTGTTGTGTCACTCAGAGTGTCAATGGCAAGGTCTGGATTGCAAGGGTTGAGGGGACTAAGGAGAAGTCGGCACAAGGGGCTTGTGTCCATACCCATGCAAGAAGATGACATGGATCCTAATATATTTTCTCCTGTTCTTCCTCTGACCTTCATCTCTTTGCTTACATTTGTGCATATAGTTCATGCTATGAACTCGGTCCTTAATTTTTTTACTATGCTGGCAGGAAGAAAAGAGAAAAATGGTTGCATCTGCTTTTGGAGAAGATCACAGCGGGGGTTCAGCGACTCGCCTCACAGTGGAAGATCTCAAATATCTATTTATGGTCTAAAACAGGTACCCCTCCTCGTCTGCAATTGGGTTACTCGAGCCTTATGTAAATTTGTGATAGTGGAGGAAATTTTGTTTACACCTCCAGATTAAGAATGGAATGGCTTAGCTATACCATGACTAATGGGCTCACTTATTCCCCATTTTTGGCCATGAATGCATTTGTTACAATAAATGCAGAGCTTCAAGGCAAATACACCTGTAAATATTCTTCTAATGTATAATTTTGTGCAGTTCAAGTATGGTCTTTTTTTTTTTTTTTTANAATTTTTTCATCCCAGATGTATTTAACATCACACATTTGGTTGTGGAGCTAAAACAATCAGTCTTTTCGTCTAACCAGCAATGTATGACGTGCTTGTACATAAACAAATTTAAATAATATTTTTTATAAAATATGTGAATTATGTGTAATTTTTTCATCACAAAATTATGTGTAATTAAATTAAATAATCAATTACATGGTAAATAATTAGTTTGTATTTTAATTAAATAATAAATATAAATTATTAATTTATTTTGAGTTTTTAAATATCTAATATGTCATTTAGTTAGGTATCTCTTTAACCCCTTTAGACATTTGCATATCTAATTATATTATATAATTATTTATTTTTATTTATTTTTTAAATAAATTAATTAGATCGTTTACAATATTATTATAATATTGCATGCCAAAAAATAAAATATAACATATATTTGATCGTATAATTTAATATAGTTATTACGTGTGTACAATTATTTAACATGTATAAGACTTTATTTCTTCGTATAGATAAATTGTGTGTAATTGTATTACCAATAAATGAGTTTAAAAAAATTTAGAACTCTTTACAAAAATAGCTCAAAAGAATTTAGAAGTCTTTATAAAAAGAGTTCAAAATAAGTTAAAAGTCAAATATGAGTAAAAAATTAAAATTAAATAAAAATATATGGGTGGAGATAATTGACTTTATAATAATAATTAGGGATAAAATAAAAAATTAAATTTTTTTTTTTGCAGATACTGACATTTATAAGTAATAATAATATAGATGAAGTGGATTTGAGATACATGATTTGTTGGGCAGCATGACATTTCTACAAGCTTAGCAGAGCATATATTAATAACGATGCAATGTGCATAGGCAATTTTTTTTTGTAGGACTTCACTACTTTACCCAAAACGAAAAAAAAAAAAACAGTTGTTTCCTCTTTAATCTCCGTGCTAATAGAGAAGCAACACTCATTAACCCTTCAACTATCATCTTCTCTAAACCCCTACTTCTTTTCTTCGGGCTCATGCTTCCAACCTACTTGGGCATAGCCGCATAGATGACATTGATGTATTCATGTCATTTGATCTATTTAAGACTATGTCATGTTCAGGTTTCCTTCATCTCTCTCTAACTCCACCACATCAACCGGGCCATGCGTCTCTCTACTAGCTACTTGGTCCTTTCCAAATATAATGTACAAATTCTCATAAAAAGGGGAAATATTTGTCTCTAAACTTTTTTGCTCCCTTGTGGCTCTACAATTTAAACAAATACAATATTCAAAAATATGTCAAACACATACAATATTCAAAAATATGTCAAACACAAGAAACAATTATCCATTACATCAATCTAGGAACAAGCAGATTGGGATGATAAGTAAACAAAAATAGCAGATTTATGTTAAACTTCACAGAGAGCATCAAAATCAATGAAGCAAAATCATCAATATAACATATTTTCAGAGCAGGTAGACCTCACAACTGCACCAATAGCAAATTTGATTATGGAAAATGCTACTTTTCTACCTCAGGCATTTGTAAACTTAAACAAAGTTAACACACTAGTTAGGCATTTATTAACACACTTTCATTTGTTAACTTTTCTATCTCAAGAATTTTGCCACGTCTGCAAAGAACGTTGGTTCCTCAACATGTGGAGATTAGGTATTCTTACTTTGTTAAAAAAATGCAGGAACTGGTTGACTTATCACATCAATCAAAACCACTTTTTTTAGTCTAAACGAAGACGTCTATATATGATGAATCAAGTGTTCGCATTGCCAAGCATTATTGCTGTTATTTGTGGGCTTGCTTCTCAAACACAACTTTCCCTATATCATAGAGCTTTGACAGATTATTCTTTCACCTTTCTTCAAGCAATAGAAATATTACGCAGGTCTTCCAAATGTTCCAAGTACTTAACTTTATATCAAATCTTGAATAACAAAAAACAAAATATTAACTTGCGAGATAGAAAAAAAAAAGACATTTATCCGCAAGAGTAATTCTGCTCAAATTAACAATTACCTTTGCAAATTTACTAATACTCTTAGCTTCTTCCAATGATTCAGCCATGGAAGGATCATATTTATTAAATCGCATATCGAAAGACGTATCGTTTTTCAAAAATAGTATATCGTATTGTGTATCTTGTTTTGTAAGATACACACAATTTTAAATAATCATTAATATAATATATATATACCTTTGTAAAAAAGTCATAAACTTATAATAACATATCATTTTATTAATATTTCACCAACTATTCAAATTTATAACATAGTTCAGTAATATCAAAATGCAAAAACCACTAATTCAAACTTCTAACATCAACTACTTGAACAACATTAATATTAATCAGAAATTTTGNAGTTTGTATTGACCATTTTATTTGGTGAGTTTAACAGTTCACATGTTTACAATTCAAATTCGCCAACACTAAACTCAATATTGTTCGCTCCATATTGATTTCGTGTTGAGTTCGCGTGTCTAGAATACTAGACTCTTTATTTTATTTGAAAAGCAAAAAAGTAGTTTGAACCGTTGCTAAAATTGGATCATGCGTAACCAGAAATGCAATGCTGCCATATCTTATCCTAAATTTTTTCATCCCAGATGTATTTAACATCACACATTTGGTTGTGGAGCTAAAACAATCAGTCTTTTCGTCTAACCAGCAATGTATGACGTGCTTGTACATAAACAAATTTAAATAATATTTTTTATAAAATATGTGAATTATGTGTAATTTTTTCATCACAAAATTATGTGTAATTAAATTAAATAATCAATTACATGGTAAATAATTAGTTTGTACTTTAATTAAATAATAAATATAAATTATTAATTTATTTTGAGTTTTTAAATATCTAATATGTCATTTAGTTAGGTGTCTCTTTAACCCCTTTAGACATTTGTATATCTAATTATATTATATAATTATTTATTTTTATTTATTTTTTTAAATAAATTGATTAGATCGTTTACAATATAATTATAATATTGCATGCCAAAAAATAAAATATAACATATATTTGATCGTATAATTTAATATAGTTATTATGTGTGTACAATTATTTAACATGTATAAGACTTTATTTCTTCGTATAGATAAATTGTGTGTAATTGTATTACCAATAAATGAGTTTAAAAAAATTTAGAACTCTTTGCAAAAATAGCTCAAAAGAATTTAGAACTCTTTATAAAAAGAGTTCAAAATAAGTTAAAAGTCAAATATGAGTAAAAAATTAAAATTAAATAAAAATATATGGGTGGAGATAATTGACTTTATAATAATAATTAGGGATAAAATAAAAAATTAAATTTTTTTTTTTTGCAGATACTGACATTTATAAGTAATAATAATATAGATGAAGTGGATTTGAGATACATGATTTGTTGGGCAGCATGACATTTCTACAAGCTTAGCAGAGCATATATTAATAACGATGCAATGTGCATAGGCAATTTTTTTTTGTAGGACTTCACTACTTTACCCAAAACGAAAAAAAAAAAAACAGTTGTTTCCTCTTTAATCTCCGTGCTAATAGAGAAGCAACACTCATTAACCCTTCAACTATCATCTTCTCTAAACCCCTACTTCTTTTCTTCGGGCTCATGCTTCCAACCTACTTGGGCATAGCCGCATAGATGACATTGATGTATTCATGTCATTTGATCTATTTAAGACTATCTCATGTTCAGGTTTCCTTCATCTCTCTCTAACTCCACCACATCAACCGGGCCATGCGTCTCTCTACTAGCTACTTGGTCCTTTCCAAATATAATGTACAAATTCTCATAAAAAGGGGAAATATTTGTCTCTAAACTTTTTTGCTCCCTTGTGGCTCTACAATTTAAACAAATACAATATTCAAAAATATGTCAAACACATACAATATTCAAAAATATGTCAAACACAAGAAACAATTATCCATTACATCAATCTAGGAACAAGCAGATTGGGATGATAAGTAAACAAAAATAGCAGATTTATGTTAAACTTCACAGAGAGCATCAAAATCAATGAAGCAAAATCATCAATATAACATATTTTCAGAGCAGGTAGACCTCACAACTGCACCAATAGCAAATTTGATTATGGAAAATGCTACTTTTCTACCTCAGGCATTTGTAAACTTAAACAAAGTTAACACACTAGTTAGGCATTTATTAACACACTTTCATTTGTTAACTTTTCTATCTCAAGAATTTTGCCACGTCTGCAAAGAACGTTGGTTCCTCAACATGTGGAGATTAGGTATTCTTACTTTGTTAAAAAAATGCAGGAACTGGTTGACTTATCACATCAATCAAAACCACTTTTTTTAGTCTAAACGAAGACGTCTATATATGATGAATCAAGTGTTCGCATTGCCAAGCATTATTGCTGTTATTTGTGGGCTTGCTTCTCAAACACAACTTTCCCTATATCATAGAGCTTTGACAGATTATTCTTTCACCTTTCTTCAAGCAATAGAAATATTACGCAGGTCTTCCAAATGTTCCAAGTACTTAACTTTATATCAAATCTTGAATAACAAAAAACAAAATATTAACTTGCGAGATAGAAAAAAAAAAGACATTTATCCGCAAGAGTAATTCTGCTCAAATTAACAATTACCTTTGCAAATTTACTAATACTCTTAGCTTCTTCCAATGATTCAGCCATGGAAGGATCATATTTATTAAATCGCATATCGAAAGACGTATCGTTTTTCAAAAATAGTATATCGTATCGTGTATCTTGTTTTGTAAGATACACACAATTTTAAATAATCATTAATATAATATATATATACCTTTGTAAAAAAGTCATAAACTTATAATAACATATCATTTTATTAATATTTCACCAACTATTCAAATTTATAACATAGTTCAGTAATATCAAAATGCAAAAACCACTAATTCAAACTTCTAACATCAACTACTTGAACAACATTAATATTAATCAGAAATTTTAAATTCAATTGAACAACATTAAGAGTAAACTTTATTTATTTTTTAAATCATAACCACTGAAACGACGTTATTTCACTGGCTAGTAATTTAAAAATAAGTTCTGCGGTGAAAAAAAAAAACCACAATCTTCATGTATTGTATGTATCGGACGTATTGTATTGTATCGTGTATCGTACGATACGGTGTAAAAACGGTACAGAGATATGATATGTATTATTTTTTGGGTATATCGTGATGTATCGTACAATACGTATCGTGTATCATATAATACTAATAACTATGAGAAGGATATCACAAATCATAGATGAGATCAGAATATAAAGAAAACAAAAAGAAAAAAAAATGGTAGTAGAGGAAAGAAACTACACAGCTGGATGAATCTACCAACCACTAGTGGACGCAAGGGGTTCCTATATATATATATATATATATATATTAGAAAGAAGTAAAGTGATGCCAAAATTTTCTTCTCCCGACTTATTTACATATTTAATTGAAATAGTAATGATTGATTACCTTATGTACTTGCGTTTCTTTTCTTTCTCTATCGCGAGCCGTGTAAAAGACACGACCCACAAATTGAAACATATCCAAATTTACCTCGTAATTATTTGGAATTAGCTCCATTTCCTACTCCTCTTTCATCGTCGTTGGTCCTTTTTACATCAAATTCCTGGCCGCCTCTGGTTTGGTGGGTCGGTCGCCCTGTAGCCAGTGACTAGCTCTGCTATGGAGTTAGGTGTATAACATCATGTCGAGACTCTCTTTCGAAAGTGAGATCACCGCCGACTTTAAGAAGAGGAAAATATTACTCCTAAATGCAGGCGTGATCTTATATACGATACCACCAGACGTACCTTGGTATTTCCATCCGCCCTAAAAAAAGACACCGGATAGCTTGTGGATCAAGTTTGTGATTAGGCTACGGCTGGATAGCAAGCATATCCAAAGGTGCATAACAACTTGTAATCNAACTTTAAGAAGAGGAAAATATTACTCCTAAATGCAGGCGTGATCTTATATACGATACCACCAGACGTACCTTGGTATTTCTATCCGCCCTAAAAAAAGACACCGGATAGCTCGTGGATCAAGTTTTTGATTAGGCTACGGCTGGATAGCAAGCATATCCAAAGGTGCATAACAACTTGTAATCAGGTGTCTTGTGAAATAAAAACTCCCATGGTTAAACCATTTGTGTCATTGTAGATGGCACTCGATTGATATAAAGGACAATAGCATTGATTCTAAGCCTCTCTTCTATGGGGAGCTAGGTCAGAGCTAACATGAGAATCAGGAGAGAAAAGATTTTGAGATGAAGCTGAAGGAGAAAAATGATTGGGGCCTTTTTTTAGGCTGTCGTCGCGTGGAATGAGAATCACAAATACCACGTTAGATTTGATAATGACTAATCCTATAATTTGTGGGATTAGCTATTTCTTAAGAATAAGAATGAATTTNAGAGAAAAGATTTTGAGATGAAGCTGAAGGAGAAAAATGATTGGGGCCTTTTTTTAGGCTATCGTCGCGTGGAATGAGAATCACAAATACCACGTTAGATTTGATAATGACTAATCCTATAATTTGTGGGATTAGCTATTTCTTAGGAATAAGAATGAATTTTAATTTCTACCAACCAAAAATAAGAATAAACATTACTAATGAATGAATATTCCATTCCTAAGGCTCAATACCTCATACCAAACACAACGTTAGTCCTTCTACCTTGTCATATGTTCTTAAATGCTAGTGTTCTCATGACATATTCACAGCTCTTGAACGTCGAATTAACTCCCTATCTTGGTTTNGGAATAAGAATGAATTTTAATTTCTACCAACCAAAAATAAGAATAAACATTACTAAGGAATGAATATTCCATTCCTAAGGTTCAATACCTCATACCAAACACAACGTTAGTCCTTCTATCTTGTCATATGTTCTTAAATGCTAGTGTTCTCATGACATATTCACAGCTCTTGAACGTCGAATTAACTCCCTATCTTGGTTTCATGTTATGCAAATGAAGTATGATTTCCAAAATCTAAAAAAGGAAGCATTGACCATGAAAGAAATTTAGTTACTTGTCATTGATCTTTGTGACTATTTTTGCCACAGTTGAAAATAAAGATACTGTTCTCTTCACTGGTCTCCCACGTGAGTATAGTTAGGTGAAGACTTAAGTTTTTCCATTGAGAAATATAAATATACTAGTTCCGTGATCACCAAGGCTGGGCCCAATGACTAGTCTAAAAACTCACCCAGGGTTTCACACGTCCTTGTTGTCCAGCATATATTACAAGTTCCATGGGAGAGGTCATGGTCTACCTGGAAATTATGGTGATGGTTGGAATCAATCTCATCCTTCTTGTTCCTGCCACATCTGCTAGATTTGTGGCAAACCGAATCACACTGCTTGCAATGTTTGCATCAACTAAACCGAATCACCTAACATATTGTATGTTCGAAAGTTTGCGCATGACAACTGATGGTGTTCTTAACACAATTGAGCAACGTTGTGGATTTAAAGTGCTTTAAATGGTGGGATTTGGATCAATCTGAGCTCCAAGGCTCTTGAGAATAGGATTTTCTAAATAATTGGGGGGGGGGGTCACACAGAATGTTTATAGTGGTTCACCAAGTCGGGAGCTCGGCTAATCCACTCTCAAGAGAGTTTCTTGCTTCTGAATATATTAATCAATTGCATGTGGTTTACAAAGAGTACTTTGCTAGGCTACAATGGCTATATCCTTTCTCGAGGGCTTTACCTCTTATTTATAGATATTCCTAGGGTTTGCTTTGCCTCTTATTTATAGATATTCCTAGGCTTTGCCTGTTATTTATAGATATTTTTGGGGCTAGATCCTCGCCCCTTAGCTGTAACAGTTCCCACTTATTGTGCAACGATACTTGCGCCAGTTGGGTGATTGACGCCATAAAAATGGGAGACTTGGTGGGATCCAGCGGTACTTTGAACAAATTTCCATGAGGTATGGATACAGGGAATTAAAGTCTAAGGTTGAGGCCCACAAGTGATACTGATGAGCTGAGCTTCCGAGCTGGATGAACTGGGGAGTCGAGCTCATCCTTAGATATTTTGTGATACCATCAGTTGCCCCTAGTCCCTGGTCTAACAAGCTGATTTGGGCAGAGATTATGCCAAGAGTAAGGTTGCCTAGGTCGACCTCGAATTTCGCATGATGGGACTTCCTTCTGACGGTTGTGATGGTCGTGTTATCATGCTTCCCTCGTTTCTTGTGCACGTCCCTTATTTCAAGGATCCACATTCTCTTGCCTTTAAATGCGATTGCAGACAAAAACTGCCTTTCACTTCTTCAAACTCCCTTCACATTCTATTTCCTGATTCTTTGCGACTTTGTCTCCCTAAATTCATCGAAGATCTAGGGTTTCCAGAAAAATCACCAATTTCTCTGAAGGCTTCGAGTGGCTGACCTAATCCGTTCAGACTATCCCTTGGTTCATGGTTTATCGATCATGTACATTTTATCGTGGTCCAATGTACCACATTTCATACTCCATTATAGTCCATTTATATCTTTGGGNATCCCTTGGTTCATGGTTTATCGATCATTCTCAGCTAGGTATGTCCTTTGGTCTGTTCCTTCCTCTTTTCTTTTGTTCTAGATCCCTCAAATTCGAGGTTGTTATTTAATTTCTGGACTTTTCATTTTTGTTACTTAAGGAATCGAGGTCTTACCTTGTCCTCTCTTCCCCTCTTCTTGGATCCTTATTCTACTGCCATAGTCTTTCTCTTTGGTCACTGGTGTCTTGATCCCTGGGCTCTTAAGGATTGTTTTGCTTGTGTTCCCCTCTTTATAGTTATTTCAGACTTCCTTTCTCCTGCCCAATTATCTCTGCCTCTTCCAAAGCTACAACCTCCTCTGTTTCCCTTATGGGTGGCAGGTCTCCAGATGGAGGATGAGCTGGGGGATGCAGGTGACGAAATTGACAACTTTCATGGGGTTGAAGTCGTAGAGGGGGTGGAGGTGCCTCAAATTTTACTAGGGTCTCCTTTGAGTTCCAAGCGATCCCAAAAAGGAAAAGCCAAAAAGGGTTCAGGTAGCACTGAGGTCTCCAAGCCCGTTCCTCATACTTTAGACATCATTGGTCCTAGTGAGATTATGCCTCCTCTCACGAGTGTTTTGTCCACGAGGTTTGGTTTTTTCAAAGGCATGTACTACTGGATCCCTTCTATTGACATTAGGTATGACTCTGAGATCCCTGAGAAGACCTACTTTTTCATAGCTTCTCTTGAGAATGAGCTTAGGTTCCCTATACATCCCTTCATCAAATCTGTCCTTCAACATTTTAACATCTGTCTTGCTTAGATCTCCCCCAATTTATGAGGTGTCCTGGTGGGCCTCATATTCTTTAAGAAAAATAAAATCAGTACCCCTTCAGTGCCTTTGCTCATGAAGTTTTTCAACGTCAAGTTCTAGCCTGATGGCTTTTTGTACATTTTCAAGCGGGTGAAGACCCTAGCATTGATTACTGACCTGCCCAACTCACATAAGAAATGGAAGAAACATTTCTTCTTTGTGTCAGAGGAGTGAGAGTTTAATCTGAACGATGCTAATGATACTTTTGTCCGGGGCTCCTTGTTCAACCATTGACCACCCGTCAACTAGCAAAAGTACCCGTGATTGTCGCACAACCCGACTTTATGCCAATAACATCCTCCTTAACCGGGATTATAACTCACACGTGTAACCCATGTACATTTTATCATTTAATCAAATCGTGGTCCAATGTACCACATTTCATACTCCATTATAGTTCATTTATATCTTTGGGACCAAAGAACTCATACTCCAAAAGCATGGCAAAACAGTTTTAAAGTTTCAAATTTCTGGAAGGCCTACCGGTAGGGTGAGCTTACTGGAAAAATCCCACCGGTAGGGTTTACCTACTGGACAAAGTTGTACTGGTAGGCTGTATCGGTATGCTTTGTCCAGTTTTGACTATTTCACCTGTTTTTCATTTTCAATTCATTTCAAACCTTATTACATCCATCTACCACATGTGTAATGAAGACTTTCATTTAATACAAGGTCCATACACATTCTATTACATTCATTTCCATAAATTTACNTACAAAGTTGTACTGGTAGGCTGTATCGGTATGCTTTGTCCAGTTTTGACTGTTTCACTTGTTTTTCATTTTCAATTCATTTCAAACCTTATTACATCCATCTACCACATGTATAATGAAGACTTTCATTTAATACAAGGTCCATACACATTCTATTACATTCATTTCCATAAATTTACATATCAAAACTAAGTTTTCATAATACTTGTACAAAATCTCAAAAAATAGAGCCACATTCCGGCTTTCTTCATACTTGAGGCCCCGAATGAGAGTTTTCCTCCAACGTACCACCTGCATCTGAAATGTTTTTCCCATAAAAGGTGAGCCACGCTCAGTAGAGTATTTCCTACAAAGTCTACTCCCCAACTTAAGTGCATATGCAATGCTCACATGCAACACATAAACAAGCAACAACCATTCCAACCAAGATTTAGCANTGAATGAGAGTTTTCCTCCAACGTACCACCTGCACCTGGAATGTTTTTCCCATAAAAGGTGAGCCACGCTCAGTAGAGTATTTCCTACAAAGTCTACTCCCCAACTTAAGTGCATATGCAATGCTCACATGCAACACATAAACAAGCAACAACCATTCCAACCAAGATTTAGCAAGTCTAAGTTGGAATCTAACATGTCATGCCATGACATGAGGTGATACCCACTCATGCAACTCAACTCGAGCCCTCCCTGACTCCTTTTTCCCCATGCAATGCCATGAGTGTAAATATCGACTTTCCAAGCCCCGCCATAGGCGTTACACACCCAATGACTATTTAAAAATCTCCGGGTCTTTCTTAGGGTGGGTATTTGTGGACTTACACCAACGGCACCCAACCGACACGAAATTCATAGACTTCCACCAACGGTTCCGTGTGCACTGACACAATTTGTGGGCTCTTATACCAATGAAGTGCGTATCCGATCACTAGGCCTCTCACCCGAGGGATTGTCTAGCCCTTCTTGCTAACCCTGACCCAATTTTCATGCAGCCGTGCGACTCAGTCGGATTTTCAATTCAACTTTCCCGAGCCCACCCATCAACCACCAAGTATGGTGTTTGATCCAAACCATGCACATGCCCATACCCATACCCATGTCTCGCGCCGATGGATGCGATGCCTCCGTGCAAATGCAATGTAATGCACCATTGTTATATCGATGTCATGTCCCATATGTAATGAATGCCATATAAGTAAATTTTATCACATTTATACATATTCCATCGCAATTCATATCCAAACCATATAATTACCAATTTCAACACAATGTCATTATATCTATAAGCATACATCAACATTTTTATATCCAACAATACATCACAAGTATGTTATTACATAATATATGCTAATAACACACTTTATTCACAAAGGCATAATATAAACACAAAGCATGCCCACATAACACCAATTTCCATGGAATTACACAAGTAATTACCACATACCAATTCCATGCTAGGAATTTATTTTAAACCATTTCTATACCCATTTTCATACCCCTTTTATCAATTTTACAAACATAGGCAAGTGATATATATCTCTATCAACCTACCCATTTCAATTTAACACCCTAGGTTGTAAAATAAACCCTACTAGGAAGGAACCCTACCTCTTGAAGCGTAAAAACCCGTTGGAAAGCTCCAAAAACCCAAAACAAGCTTGAATCTCCACCCTCCCAAAATCTTCTCCTTGGAATCTTGCCCAAACCCGACCTCCTTGGTATGGTCTTGTAGCCCTTGGCGATGAGAACAACTTTTGCTCTTGGCCCGAGTGGANCAATCTTCTCCTTGGAATCTCGCCCAAACCCGACCTCCTTGGTATGGTTTTGTAGCCCTTGGTGAGGAGAACAACTTTTGTTCTTGGCCCGAGTAGATTCGACTGCTAGAATTCCGTAGATCATAGAGAGAATGTAAGATTTCTCTCTTTTTCTCTCTCTTCCTCTCTTCTATCGGTGAACGGCTAACGAATGAGGAGAAATATGATGTTTCTCTCTTTTTATACCCTCAAAACACTTGGCCCACATTGTGCCATATGTCCTCTTTTTTACGGGTTCATTTTCACCCCGAAACGATTAAATTTTGCCCTGATTCAAGTTCAAAATATTTTTATTTTAACTTGCCTTAAATTATTTTTCAACTTTCGAAATTTTATTTCATTTTTGGGTCACCCGAGACTCGACCTGTCTCGTAAAATGTGAAAAAATCTAATTATCTCAGAATTTGATGAAATTTGATAGGATAACTAGATTTCGCGAGATGAATCCAACGGTGAGGTTCGTTTCGTCATTCAAAATCTAGAAAAATTCAGGTTTACAACCCGTACTATAGTGACAAAATTACTATTTTGCCTTTTTTCATAAATGTTTAAATTTACCCGGGTTTTACATTCTTTCCCCCTTAAAAGAATTTTCTCCCCGAAATTCACACATATATACACACTTAACCGCATGCATATGCAACAATAATATTACATTTACAATTATAAAACTTGTACCTACATCCTCAAACAGGAACAGATAGTTGGTATGTATGGTATGCTCAAGCTCCCATGTCGCCTCCTCCACTCCTTGGTGTTGCCA
>CAUOFW020000936.1:676528-767258 GCA_963454935.2 Ilex paraguariensis
ATGTGTGGATGTGTGGTGAAGAGATGAACACATTACATGAGGATTTGGAGGCTTAAAAGTGAAAGAAATTAAGGAGGTATTGGTGTTTGGTAACATAGGCAACAACACCCACACCATTTTGTAGTAGTATCTAAGTTTTCCTCCTTTTTGACCATAATCCGCTTCGAATCTGAAAATGTGAAAAATATGAAAGTTATAGATCTGTCTATCGTATGTATTGTGTAAAACTTTAAGCTCAATCGGATGGTTGGATCAAAAGTTATAATGATTCTACGAAAATTGGTTCGCAACAGAAACAGTACCAGTACACAGTATCGGTATAGTTCTATCTTTGGAGTTTGAGGTACCGGTACTGTCTGCTGAACAGCCCAAAACACCTGCAAACCATGCTCTACTTGTTTGGGGTCCCACCATTGATTACCCCACTTGTCCCTTGACATCCTTTACACATTTACATGATTCCTACACCCTTATGGTAGACTTTGAAGGCAATGACATTAATGGGGATGGGAGAGAAGGGGGCAGCCAGTAGAGTTACAGGCTACGCTTGCCTTAGCCTGTACAATGCATCAACTTAGCCTCCTATGGATGGGAGGCTTATCACACACCTAAGGGGACCCTCATGGACGAAAATGCAGAGCTCTCACACTCTATATACTCAGCATTCACCAAGCATGAAAGAGGTGGCTACCTAAGCTTAGGAGTAGTCCAAGGAAGAAGAAGATGAATAGTAGAAAAGCTTATGTTTTTGCATTTTCCTTTCCATTTCAGTTGTAGTAAGCCCTAAATATCTTGTAATCCTTAACTCTTGCACTTTAATTTCATTTATTTCAAGTATATTGCAAGTTTAGTTACATGTTCTAGTTTCTACCATTAATGCTTTCAAGTTCTTCATGTTCAAGCTTTAAAATGGGTATTGCATATTTTTTTTCCTAGTTTAAGTTTTCTTGCTTTAAGTTAAGTTTCATGTTTCTTTTCTTCATTATGTCTCTTTACATTATGCATTTCCTTCTTACTTTCATGAGTAGCTAGAGCTTTAAGTTGGCTAATCCAAGGGAGAAATCCTCTTGGGTGTGCAACTTCAACTCATTTTCTTTCCTCCTCTCAGAGTACGTTGGTTCGGTTTGATTGGGTTGGGGTGAGGACATGGTTGTGAGTTCTTGATACACCGTAGGCATTGTCACGGGGTATGCTTGAATCCTCACCTCCATTTTAGTTCCGAGCTTCCCACAAATCAATCATTCATCTATGCACCATTGGAGAAAGATTTTGAGTTGAGTTCATCTATGCACCTCTTTGGATTAGCCAACNGAATCAATCGTTCATCTAAGCTCTATTCGAGGAAGACTTCAAGTTGATTTTGGATTCCCATTGGAATGAACCCTTCGGATTAGCCAACACTTGTTTTATTTCATTTTCATCAAGAACACAAATCACCAAACTCAAAACTCAAAAGATTTTACACTTTATTTTTTCTCTTTTTGACAAAATCACCTTCACCACACTTGAACTTTCTTTCCCTAAAGAGACGACCTTGGAATATTTTTCCAAGCAAAACACGACACCCAAAAGACTCCTTGCGCTTGGGGAGCACTTTTGTTCACACACACACTTCGTATTTCATTCATTCCACCATTATTCCGTTGCACAATCTCTTGTATCATTCTGATGGAGAGTGACACTCCCCCATTCTTATAAGCCATACACAATTGAGGGATGATGTTAAGAGGTTAGGATACTACAACGAAAAACGTCAAGCAGTCCACTATCACCCACACCGCGTCATGTCCGTTGCAAGTGGGTCACAAAATCCATCGTGACATGCTCCCACTTCCATTCAGCTACCTCCAAAGGTTGGAGCAACCCCTGGTTTCTGGTACTTGGCCTTGACCTGCTGACACGTGAGACATCGTTTGACGAAATCCCCAACGTGTCTCTTCATTCAGCTCCAATAATACTAGCAATGAAGATTATGGTATATCTTCGTGCCACTTGGATCCATAACAAATCAGGAGCAATGGAACTCCCTAAAGATCTCCTCTCTCAGGTCCGCTAACTGGGGACCACAACTCTTTCCTTATACTGAAGACTGTCATCCGAGTGAATGACCCAGCCCTCATCACTGGTATTCGCCTGCACTCGGTCCCTAATGAATGATAACTTTGGATCCTGCCCCTAGGACTCAATCACTCTGCTTAGTAGGGAGGGCGTAGCCACCAAGCTCCCTAAAACACCCTGAGCTTGATCTCTATAGTGTAGCCCGAACTGTTCCACAATCTCAAGCATCCGCTACTCTCGGAAAGCCACACTAGCCAAGACTCCCTGTGATTTTTGGCTGAGTGCATCAGCCACTATGTTTGTCTTATCGGGATGGTAATGCAAAGTGAAGTCGTAGTCCTCCAAGTACTCTATCCACCTACGCTGCCTTATGTTAAGGTCTCGCTGAGTGAAGATATACTTCAGACTCTTGTGGTTCGAAAATACCTCGAACTTCTCACCATATAAATAGTGGTGCCAAACCTTTATGGCAAAGATGATGGCCGTCAACTCAATGTCGTGTGTAGGGTAATTCTGCTTGTGGTTCTTTAACTGTTGAGAACCATAAGCCACCACCCTCCCGGACTGCATCAAAACACAATCCAGTCCGTCTCTGGAGGCATCACAGTACATTGTATACATCTGTTCCCTCTCCGGGACTATCAAAATAGCAGTTGAAGTAAGCCTCCTCTTTAACTCCTGGAATTCCTTCTCATATGAATCATCCCACTGAAACTTGACCTCCTTTTGGGTCAATCTCGTCATAGGTGCAACTAATCGGGAGAAATCCTCGATGAACCTCCTGTAATACCCCACCAATCCCAAGAAAATTGCGTATCTCGAAGACTGACTTTGGTTTCTCCCAATTCAGAACTGCCTCAACCTTCTTCAGGTCCACGGATACACCCGAAATCGACACCATGTGTCCCAAAAATTTTACCACCGTAAGCCAAAATTCACACTTGCTGAACTTGGTGTACAACTGGTGCTCTCTCAAGGTCTGGAGAACAACCCTCAAGTGACTCTCATGCCCCTCCCCAGACTTGGAGTAGATCAAGATGTCGTCAACAAAGATCATGACGAACTGATCCAGGTAGGGTTGGAACACCTTATGCATGAGATCCATGAATGCCGCCGAGGCATTTGTCAATCCAAATGGCATCATAATGAACTCGAAATGCCCATACCACGTTCTGAACACCGTCTTAGGGATATCTGCCTCCGTAATCCTCAACTGGTGGTGGCTGATGCGAATATCTATCTTGGAGTAGACCCGCGCTCCCCTTAACTGATCAAACAAGTCATCGATCCTCGACAAAGGGTACCTATTCTTGATAGTAACCCGATTCAACTACCGATAGTCTATACACAATCGAAGGGTCTTGTCCTTCTTCTTGGCAAACAATACTGGAGTGCCCTATGGTGAAATGGTCAGTCTAATAAAGGCCTTGTCCAATAATTCTTGCAATTGGACCTTGAGTTCTTGCAACTCAGCTGACACCATCCTATGTGGAGTCGTAGAAATAGGCAATGTACCGAGATGTAACTCAATGCTGAAGTCTACATCCCTATGGGGAGGTAATCCTGGTAGTTCGTCCAAAAAAATATCCTCATACTCACACACATCCGAGGTAGACCCAACTCCTGTCTCACCTCGTCCTCTAAGGTAAGGCTTGCAAGCCAACCCATCAACTGCCCATGCCAATGGGAGTCATACACAGATTGGGGCAAAGTTTCATGCTTTTCCCCCTAAAACTTGAAACAAACACCATCCGGTGTATATGCGATTTCCCTTTTCCGATTGCAATCGATGACGATGCAGTGTGTTGCCAACCAGTCCATCTCAAGGATGACATCAAACTCTGACATGTCCATGACCCTAAGGTCTACGGTGAGTAGAATCCTCGAGATCTCTAACTCACAATCTCGACATATCTGATCAACACACACCCTAGCTCTTAGGAGTGAATTTACATGTAACGGCTCTTCCAAGGTATCAACCTCTAAGCCCAAATCTCTCACACATGATGCAAATATAAATGAATGCAATGCACCAGAGTCAAATAACACCCTAACCCATAAGCGAGAGAGTAGAAATGTACCCTGAATGACCGAATGATCCACTCGCTTAGTTGGAGGTATGATGGCGTAGACACGCCCCTAGGTCCCCGAAGTCCCGACCTGCATGCCCTATCCTTGGCCTTGACCTATGCCCTAGCCCATCTGGCCTGATTGTGGAGTCCTCGCTCGTGAAGTGGTAGGGGCCTGAGTAGCACCCTAGAACTGGTACTGGCTTCCTTGGCCCATGGTGGGGTAGGGAGGAACAAAATATGTTTGTGCATGCCCTACCGACGACTGGGACTGAGATGACCTGTAGCTTTGGGATCCCTGCCTCTAAAGGCAATCCCACTTCATATGACCCAGTTGGTGGCAATCGAAACATGTCCGTTGACCGGCTTGATAAGTTATCCTGGGGTTTCCCTCGCCTTAAGAGAATCGACCTTGGCCTTGGCCTTGATGGCTACGTCCTTATCCCTGTGGAGTAGAAGTTCTCTGTCTCTTTTACGAACTAGAAGAAGAGGATTGACTCTCCTTCTTCTTGTCCTTAGCACCTGACTCCTGGATGCTCCTTGCGTCATTAACCTCTCTCTCAATGGCCATAGCTATCTCGACTATCAAGTCCAAGTCTTGTAAGCGGAGGCCCACAATTTTCCCCCGGATGGATAGTTTCAAACCATCCTCGAACTTCCTCACCTTGGCCATATCCGTGGTCACGTACTCCACCACCGTCATCGTCCCTTGTTTCAAATCCAAGAATTTCCAGGCCTTTGCATGTTGAGTGGCCACTGGGAAGTAGTTACCCATGACAAGCTCCCAGAACTCTCCCCATGTCATTTTCTCNTCACGTACTCCACCACCGTCATCGTCCCTTGTTTCAAATCCAAGAATTTCCAGGCCTTTGCATGTTGAGNGGCATTTGTCAATCCAAATGGCATCATAATGAACTCGAAATGCCCATACCACGTTCTGAACACCGTCTTAGGGATATCTGCCTCCGTAATCCTCAACTGGTGGTGGCTGATGCGAATATCTATCTTGGAGTAGACCCGCGCTCCCCTTAACTAATCAAACAAGTCATCGATCCTCGACAAAGGGTACCTATTCTTGATAGTAACCCGNTCTTGGAGTAGACCCGCGCTCCCCTTAACTGATCAAACAAGTCATCGATCCTCGACAAAGGGTACCTATTCTTGATAGTAACCCGATTCAACTACCGATAGTCTATACACAATCGAAGGGTCTTGTCCTTCTTCTTGGCAAACAATACTGGAGCGCCCTATGGTGAAATGGTNATAGTCTATACACAATCGAAGGGTCTTGTCCTTCTTCTTGGCAAACAATACTGGAGTGCCCTATGGTGAAATGTTCAGTCTAATAAAGGCCTTGTCCAATAATTCTTGCAATTGGACCTTGAGTTCTTGCAACTCAGCTGACACCATCCTATGTGGAGTCGTAGAAATAGGCAATGTACCGAGATGTAACTCAATGCTGAAGTCTACATCCCTATGGGGAGGTAATCCTGGTAGTTCGTCCAAAAAAATATCCTCATACTCACACACATCCGAGGTAGACCCAACTCCTGTCTCACCTCGTCCTCTANTACCGAGATGTAACTCAATGCTGAAGTCTACATCCCTATGGGGAGGTAATCCTGGTGGTTCGTCCAAAAAAATATCCTCATACTCACACACATCCGAGGTAGACCCAACTCCTGTCTCACCTCGTCCTCCAAGGTAAGGCTTGCAAGCCAACCCATCAACTGCCCATGCCAATGGGAGTCATACACAGATTGGGGCAAAGTTTCATGCTTTTCCCCCTAAAACTTGAAACAAACACCATCCGGTGTATATGCGATTTCCCTTTTCCGATTGCAATCGATGACGATGCAGTGTGTTGCCAACCAGTCCATCTCAAGGATGACATCAAACTCTGACATGTCCATGACCCTAAGGTCTACGGTGAGTAGAATCCTCGAGATCTCTAACTCACAATCCCGACATATCTGATCAACACACACCCTAGCTCTTAGGAGTGAATTTACATGTAACGGCTCTTCCAAGGTATCAACCTCTAAGCCCAAATCTCTCACACATGATGCAAATATAAATGAATGCAATGCANTTAGGAGTGAATTTACATGTAACGGCTCTTCCAAGGTATCAACCTCTAAGCCCAATTCTCTCACACATGATGCAAATATAAATGAATGCAATGCACCAAAGTCAAATAACACCCTAACCCATAAGCGAGAGAGTAGAAATGTACCCTGAATGACCGACTGATCCACTCGCTCAGTTTGAGGTATGATGGCGTAGACACGCCCCTGGGTCCCCGAAGTCCCGGCCTGCATGCCCTATCCTTGGCCTTGACCTATGCCCTAGCCCATCTGGCCTGATTGTGGAGTCCACGCTCGTGAAGTGGTAGGGGCCNGTCCCCGAAGTCCCGGCCTGCATGCCCTATCCTTGGCCTTGACCTATGCCCTAGCCCATCTGGCCTGATTGTGGAGTCCTCGCTCGTGAAGTGGTAGGGGCCTGAGTAGCACCCTAGAACTGGTACTGGCTTCCCTGGCCCATGGTGGGGTAGGGAGGAACAAAATATGTCTGTGCATGCCCTACCGACGACTGGGACTGAGATGACCTGTAGCTTTGGGATCCCTGCCTCTAAAGGCAATCCCACTTCATATGACCTAGTTGGTGGCAATCGAAACATGTCCGTTGACCGGCCTGATAAGTTATCCTGGGGTTTCCCTCGCCTTAAGAGAATCGACCTTGGCCTTGGCCTTGATGGCTACGTCCTTGTCCTTGTGGAGTAGAAGTTCTCTGTCTCTTTTACGAACTAGAAGAAGAGGATTGACTCTCCTTCTTCTTGTCCTTAGCACCTGACTCCTGGATGCTCCTTGCGTCATTAACCTCTCTCTCAATGGCCATAGCTATCTCGACTATCAAGTCCAAGTCTTGTAAGCGGAGGCCCACAATTTTCCCCCGGATGGATAGTTTCAAACCATCCTCGAACTTCCTCACCTTGGCCATATCCGTGGTCACGTACTCCACCACCGTCATCGTCCCTTGTTTCAAATCCAAGAATTTCCAGGCCTTTGCATGTTGAGTGGCCACTGGGAAGTAGTTACCCATGACAAGCTCCCAGAACTCTCCCCATGTCATTTTCTCCAAGTTCTTGGAGTCCTTTGCCCACTCCCACCACAGTTGGGCTTCTCCCTTTAGCTGAAATGCAGCTAGTCTTATCCTCGTGGCATCGGAGGTGATCTCCATTGCCTCTAAAATCTTGCCAACTTGCCGGAACCAATGGTCGGCCACCATCAGATCCACCCCTCCCTTGAATATTAGAGGCTTGTTTGCCTTAAACTTTTGGAGGTTACTCGTGCCTCCTTGCACCACATTTGCATTAACTTGTGTAATGGTAGCAACCGCAGTACCAATAGCCTCTATGAAGGCTTGTTGGTCAATGACCGATGGTGGTTGATTATTGTTCTGCCCACCGCTTTGGTGTCCTCTTCCTCTACTAGCCATCTACATACATGTCAGATAGCAATAGAGCACCAATTTAGTATCCCAAGGTAGGGACCAAATTTTAAACTTTAGGATTCATCTCCTTGTTTCCCTAGTAGAGCTTATGCCACCCACTAGTAGACCTTTACACCTGGAACTATCCCGTTTCCTTATTTTCCGACCCCCAAGGTTATGTTTTTTAACCCTAGTATCTCTTTTCCATATACACTTTACCATGTATATCATTCACATAACCTATAACACATAACATGTATCATATTAAAGCACATAGCATAAAATGCACAATGAATGCAATGGTTTAGACCCATGCCCCATCAAGCCCTAAGTAATTTGTATACATATACTCTGATACCAAGTTGTGACACTCCTAACACTAGGGGTCCTTTTTCAACCGTTAACCACCCGTCAACCCGCAAAAGTACCCATGATTGTCGCACAACCCGACATCATGTCAATAACATCCTTAACCGGGATAATAACTCACACGTATAACCCGTGCACATTTTATCATTTAATGAAATCGTGGTCCAATGTACCATATTTCATATTCCATTATAGTCCATTTATATCTTTGGAACCAAAGAACTCATAGTCCAAAAGCATGACAAATCAGTTTTAAAATTTCAAATTTTTGGAAGGCCTACTAGTAGGGTGAGCTTATTGGAAAAATCCTACTGGTAGGGTTTGCCTCCTGGACAAAGTTGTACCGGTAGGTTGTACCGGTATGCTTTGTTCAGTTTTGCATGTTTCACCTAATTTTAATTTTCAATTCATTTCAAACCTTATTACATCCATCCAACACATGTATAATGAAGATTTTCATTTAATACAAGGTCCATACACATTCTATTAGATTCATTTCCATAAATTTACATATCAAAACTAAGTTTTCATAATACTTGTACAAAAACTCAAAAAATAGAGCCACATTTTGGCTTTCTTCATACTTGAGGCCCCGAATGAGAGCCTTCCGCCAATGTACTACCCGCATCTGAAATATTTTTTCCATAAAAAGTGAGCCACGCTCAGTAGAGTATTTCATACATAGGCTACTCCCCAACATAAGTGCATATGCAATGCTCACATGCAACACATAAACAAGCAACAACCATTCCAACCAAGATTTAGCAAGTCTAAGTTGGAATCTAACATGTCATGCCATGACATGAGGTGGTACCCACTCATGCAACTCAACCTGAGCCCTCCTTGGCTCATTTTCCCTCATGCAATGCCATGAGTATAAAAATTGGCTTTCTAAGTCCCGCCATTGGCGTTACACACCCAATGACTATTTAAAAATCTCTGAGTCTTTCTTGGGGTGGGTATTTATGGACTTACACTAACTGCACCCAACCGACATGGAATTCATAGACTTCCACAACGGTTCTGCGTACACCGACACAATTTGTGGGCTCTTATACCAACGGAGTGCGTATCCGATCACTGGGCCTCTCACCTGAGGGATTGTCTAACCCTTCTTACTAAACTCGACCTAATTTTCATGCAGCCATGCGAGTCAATCGGATTTTCAATCCAACTTTCCCGAGCCCACCCATCAACCACCAAGTATGGTGCTTGATCCAAACCATGCACGCGCCCACACTCACACCAATGTCTCGCACCCATAGATGCGATGCCTCCGTGCAAATGCAATGTATGCACCATTGCTATATCGATGTCATGCCCCATATGTAATGAATGTCATATGAGCAAATTTTATCACATTTATACATATTCCATGACAATTCATATCCAAACCATATAATTACCAATTCCAACACAATGTCGATATATCTATAAGCATACATCAATATTTTTATATCCAATAATACATCACAAGTATGTTATTACATAATATATGCCAATAACACACTTTATTCACAAAGGCATAATATAAACATATAGCATGCCCACATAACACTAATTTTCATGGAATTACACAAGTAATTACCACATACCAATTCCATGCTAGGAATTTATTTTAAACCATTTCTATACCCATTTTCATACCACTTTTATCAATTTCACAAAAATAGGCAAGTGATATATATCTCTATCAACCTACCCATTTAAATTTAACACCCTAGGTTGTAAAATAAACCCTATTAGGAAGGAACCCTACCTCTTGAAGCGTAAAAACACGTTGGGAAGCTCCAAGAACCCAAAACAAGCTTGAATCTCCACCCTCCCAAAATCTCGCCCTTGGAATCTCGCCCAAATCCGACCTCCTTGGTATGGTTTTCTAGCCATTGGCGAGGAGAACAACTTTTGTTCTTGGCCCGAGTGGATTCAACTGCTAGAATTTCGTAGATCGTGGAGAGAATGTAAGATTTCTCTCTTTTTCTCTCTTTCTCTCTTCTATCGGTGAACAGCTGAAGAATGGGGAGAAATGTGATATTTCTCCCCTTGTTATACCCTTAAAACACTTGGCCCACAACGTGCCATAAGTCCTCTTTTTTTTTTTTTCGGGTTCGTTTCTGCCCCGAAATGATTAAATTTTGCCCTGTTTCAAGTTTAAAATATTTTTATTTTAACTTGCTTTAAATTATTTTCTAACTTTTAAAATCTTATTAAAAATTTTATTTTTGGATCACCCAAGATATGACCTGTCTCGTAAAACATAAAAAAATTTGACAGGATAACTATATTTTGCGAGATGAAACCAACGGTGAGGTCTGTTTCATCATCCGGGATCTAAAAAAATTTGGGTTTACAATCCGTATCGTAGTGGTAAAATTACCATTTTACCCTTTTTCATAAATGTTTAAATTTACTCGGGTTTTACAGTGGTTTTGTATGGCCACAAAACCTTTGGGACGTGCTCCACCCATTTCTCTTTTAATGCTTCAAGCTTAGTCTTCAGAGTCATTTTATGGTTTGAGTAGTTACTTCTACTTGCTTATTCGATTGAGGATGAGCTGGAGTAGAGAAGTAATTTTTTTACTCCCAGCTTGGCACAAAAACTTTTTGAACTTGGGGTTATCAAACTACTTCCCATTGCCCGAGATGATTGCCCTAGGTATTCCAAATCTCCATATAATGGATTTCCAGGTGAAGTTTTGGATTTTTTACTTCGTAATTGTCGCCAAGGGCTCTATCTCTACCCACTTGGTGAAGTAATTCACCCCAATGATGTCGAACTTGCATTGTCCAGTACTAGTGGGAAGAGGCCCAAGTATGTCTAGCCCCCATTGTTTGAAGGGCCAGGGGTTTACCACCGAGGTGAGGAGCTGTGGAGGGCAATATGGGAAATTGGCGTGGAACTGGCAGACCTTACACCTTTTAACTAAGTCTACTGCATCTTTCAACAGAGTGGGCTAGAAGTATCCTTGCATTAGTGCTTTTCCTGCCAAATCTCAATCTCCAATATGATTACCACAAATACCTTTGTGGACTTCCCTTAGGATGTAATTAGCATCCTCGTCTCCTACACATTTAAGGAGAGGTGTTGAAAAACCTCATTTATATAGGTTTCCTTGTAGGATTGTACATCTGGATGACCTGACTCTTAGCTTAGTAGCCATTTTGGGTTTTGCTTGAAAAGTTCCATTCTAAAGGTATTCTCTGATTGGGTCCATCCATCTCGGCTTGGCCAATCCAAGGAACTTGTCTAGGCTCTCCTGAGAGGCCCTTGCAAGTCTTGTTAAAGTATCTACTCGAGAATTCTTAGTTCTAGGGACATGCTTGATTTAGACTTGTAAGAATTTTTTTTTCAGTTATAGGATCATCCTCTCTCCCTTAGCCTCATAGGTCTCTTCTATTTTTTTTTTACCATGAATTGGGAATCACTATAGATTTCGAACAGTTCTGCCTTCAGTTAGTGGGCCAGATTGAGTCCAGCGATGATAACTTCATATTTTGCTTCGTAGTTTGAAGCCTTGAAACTGAATCTGAGGGCATACTCAACATCTATTCCCTCTAGAGAGGTTAGGATCAACCCTACACCGCTTCCTTGGGCGTTAGCAGTTGCATCTACTGAAGCTTCCATATGAGGAGGTCGGTTATTAGTTGGGTCGCCTCTATAGGTGCCTTTGTGGCTGTAGTGAATTATGCTATGAAATCTATTAGAATTTTTCCTTTAATTATGATTCTAGGTTTGTACCTGATATTGAACTCACTGAGCTCTATGGCCCATTTGACCAGCCTTCCTGAAGGTNTGTTTCACCTAATTTTAAATTTCAATTCATTTCAAACCTTTTTACATCCATCCAACACATGTATAATGAAGATTTTCATTTAATACAAGGTCCATACACATTCTATTAGGTTCATTTCCATAAATTTACATATCAAAACTAAGTTTTCATAATACTTGTACAAAAACTCAAAAAATAGAGCCACATTTTGGCTTTCTTCATACTTGAGGCCCCGAATGAGAGCCTTCCGCCAATGTACTACCCGCATCTGAAATATTTTTTCCATAAAAAGTGAGCCACGCTCAGTAGAGTATTTCATACATAGGCTACTCCCCAACATAAGTGCATATGCAATGCTCACATGCAACACATAAACAAGCAACAACCATTCCAACCAAGATTTAGCAAGTCTAAGTTGGAATCTAACATGTCATGCCATGACATGAGGTGGTACCCACTCATGCAACTCAACCTGAGCCCTCCTTGGCTCATTTTCCCTCATGCAATGCCATGAGTATAAAAATTGGCTTTCTAAGTCCCGCCATTGGCGTTACACACCCAATGACTATTTAAAAATCTCCGAGTCTTTCTTGGGGTGGGTATTTATGGACTTACACTAACGGCACCCAACCGACATGGAATTCATAGACTTCCACAACGGTTCTGCGTACACCGACACAATTTATGGGCTCTTATACCAACGGAGTGCGTATCCGATCACTGGCGGATTGTCTAACCCTTCTTACTAAACTCGACCTAATTTTCATGTAGCCATGCGACTCAATCGGATTTTCAATCCAACTTTCCCGAGCCCACCCATCAACCACCAAGTATGGTGCTTGATCCAAACCATGCATGCGCCCACACTCACACCAATGTCTCGCGCCCATAGATGCGATGCCTCCGTGCAAATGCAATGTATGCACCATTGCTATATCGATGTCATGCCCCATATGTAATGAATGTCATATGAGCAAATTTTATCACATTTATACATATTCCATGACAATTCATATCCAAACCATATAATTACCAATTCCAACACAATGTCGATATATCTATAAGCATACATCAATATTTTTATATCCAATAATACATCACAAGTATGTTATTACATAATATATGCCAATAACACACTTTATTCACAAAGGCATAATATAAACATATAGCATGCTCACATAACACTAATTTTCATGGAATTACACAAGTAATTACCACATACCAATTCCATGCTAGAAATTTATTTTAAACCATTTCTATACCCATTTTCATACCACTTTTATCAATTTCACAAAAATAGGCAAGTGATATATATCTCTATCAACCTACCCATTTAAATTTAACACCCTAGGTTGTAAAATAAACCCTATTAGGAAGGAACCCTACCTCTTGAAGCGTAAAAACACGTTGGGAAGCTCCAAGAACCCAAAACAAGCTTGAATCTCCACCCTCCCAAAATCTCGCCCTTGGAATCTCGCCCAAATCCGACCTCCTTGGTATGGTTTTCTAGCCATTGGCGAGGAGAACAACTTTTGTTCTTGGCCCGAGTGGATTCAACTGCTAGAATTTCGTAGATCGTGGAGAGAATGTAAGATTTCTCTCTTTTTCTCTCTTTTTCTCTTCTATCGGTGAACAGCTGAAGAATGGGGAGAAATGTGATATTTCTCCCCTTGTTATACCCTTAAAACACTTGGCCCACAATGTGCCATAAGTCCTCTTTTTTTTTTTTTCGGGTTCGTTTCTGCCCCGAAATGATTAAATTTTGTCCTGTTTCAAGTTTAAAATATTTTTATTTTAACTTGCTTTAAATTATTTTCTAACTTCTAAAATCTTATTAAAAATTTTATTTTTGGATCACCTAAGATACGACATGTCTCGTAAAACGCAAAAAAATTTGACTATCTCAGAATTTGATAAAATTTGACAGGATAACTAGATTTCGCGAGACGAAACCAACGGTGAGGTCTGTTTCATCATCCGGGATGTTGAAAAATTTGGGTTTACAATCCGTATCGTAGTGGTAAAATTGCCATTTTACCCTTTTTCATAAATGTTTAAATTTACTCGGGTTTTACAGTGGTTTTGTATGGCCACAAAACCTTTGGGATGTGCTCCACCCATTTCCCTTTTAATGCTTCAAGCTTAGTCTTCAGAGTCATTTTATGGTTTGAATAGTTACTTCTACTTGCCTATTCGATTGAGGATGAGCTGGAGCAGAGAAGTAATTTTTTTACTCCCAGCTTGGCACAAAACTTTTTGAACTTGGGGTTATCAAACTACTTCCCATTGCTCGAGATGATTGCCCTGGGTATTCCAAATCTCCATATAATGGATTTCCAGGTGAAGTTTTGGATTTTTTACTCCGTAATTGTTGCCAAGGGCTCTATCTCTACCCACTTGGTGAAGTAATTCACCCCAATGATGTCGAACTTGCATTGTCCAGTACTAGTGGGAAGAGGCCCAAGTATGTCTAGCCCCCATTGTTTGAAGGGCCAGGGGTTTACCACCGAGGTGAGGAGCTGTGGAGGGCAATATGGGAAATTGGCGTGGAACTGGCAGACCTTACACCTTTTAACTAAGTCTACTGCATCTTTCAACAGAATGGGCTAGAAGTATCCTTGCATTAGTGCTTTTCCTGCCAAATCTCAATCTCCAATATGATTACCACAAATACCTTTGTGGACTTCCCTTAGGATGTAATTAGCATCCTCGTCTCCTACACATTTAAGGAGAGGTGTTGAAAAACCTCGTTTATATAGGTTTCCTTGTAGGATTGTACATCTGGATGACCTGACTCTTAGCTTAGTAGCCTTTTTGGGTTTTGCTTGAAAAGTTCCATTCTAAAGGTATTCTCTGATTGGGTCCATCCAGCTCGGCTTGGCCAATCCAAGGAACATTTTTTTTTTGTGGCTCACCGATGGTTCAGTTAGGTGCTCTATTGGGATTAACTTGTCTAGGCTCTCCTGAGAGGCCCTTGCAAGTCTTGTTAAAGTATCTACTCGAGAATTCTTAGTTCTAGGGACATGCTTGATTTAGACTTGTAAGAATTTTTTTTTCAGTTATAGGATCATCCTCTCTCCCTTAGCCTCATAGGTCTCTTCTATTTTTTTTTACCATGAGTTGGGAATCACTATAGATTTCGAATAGTTCTGCCTTCAGTTAGTGGGCCAGATTGAGTCCAGCGATGACAACTTCATATTTTGCTTCGTAGTTTGAAGCCTTGAAACTGAATCTGAGGGCATACTCAACATCTATTCCCTCTAGAGAGGTTAGGATCAACCCTACACCGCTTCCTTGGGCGTTAGCAGTTGCATCTACTGAAGCTTCCATATGAGGAGGTCGGTTATTAGTTGGGTCGCCTCTATAGGTGCCTTTGTGGCTGTAGTGAATTATGCTATGAAATCTATTAGAATTTTTCCTTTAATTATGATTCTAGGTTTGTACCTGATATTGAACTCACTGAGCTCTATGGCCCATTTGACCAGCCTTCCTGAAGGTTCTAGTTTATGCAACACCTGCTTCATTGGTTGGTCCGTCGGGACCTCAATGGTGTGAGCTTGGAAGTATGGTCTGAGTCTTCTTGCTGCTATAACTAGAGCTAGGACTAGTTTCTTCATCTTTGGATAACTCTCCTCTAGCCCCCTCTAAGCTCTGTTTCACTCTTTTACTAGCACTGCATTAGTTGAGAAATTCAAAATAGCGAGTTAGAGGATAAGCACTTCCCCCTCCAAAGGACTTACCAGAACTGGGGGTGAGCTCAGATAATGTTTGAGGGCTCTAAATTCTTCTTTGCAATGCACATCCCATTAGAACGCCTTTTTAAGATTTGGAAGAAGGGCTGACACTTGTCGCTTGATTTCAAAACAAAGCGACTTAGGGTCGCTATCATTCCTGTTAGGTGTCGGACCTCCCTCGTGTTAGAAGGTGGTTGCAGGTCCATCACTGCTCTGAATTTTTTTGGGATTGCCTTGATTCCTCTACTGTTGATTATAAAACCCAAGAATTTTCCAATAAAGACCCCAAAGGCACATTTTGTGGGGTTGAGCTTCATCTTGTATTCCTTGAGGACCTAAAAAGATTCTTCAAGGTGCCCAATGTGGAGCTCGACTTTCAGTGATTTTACTAGCATATCATTGATGTACACTTCCATTGATGTTTCGATTTATTTTTGGAACATTCAATTTAACAAGTGCTGGTAAGTAGCTACAACTTTCTTCAATCCAAAGGGCATGGCCAAGTAGCAATATATCCCCTGCTCGGTTATAAAAGAGGTCTTCTCTTGGTCACTAAGGTTCATTTTGATTTGGTTATACCCAGAAAAAGTGTCCATAAAGTTGAGAAGCTCATGCACAACTGTGGCATCTACAATTAGGTCAATCCGAGGTAAGAAGAAACTATCTTTAGGGAAAGCTCGGTTAAGGTTGGTGAAGTCGATTCAGAGGCGCTAGTTGCCATTGGCCTTCTTGATGAGGACCACATTGCCAGCCAGGTCAGATAATCCACCTCTCTGATGGCTTTGGCGTGAAGAAGTTTGTTGACCTCCTCATCGATCGCTTTTTGGCGTTCTGGGGCAAAACTCTTTCATTTTTGTTTGATGGGCTTGAAGGTTGGATTCACAATGAGCTTGTGTGTGATGACTAAGGGTTCAATCCTTTTCATATCCTCTTGTTTCCAGGGAAACACCTCGATATTTCTTCTAAGGAATTGAATGAGGACGTCTCTGATTTCCTTGTTTAGCTTAGATTTCACGTATACCAGGTGTTCTGGCTTCTTGTCAAGCTAAATAGGCTCAAACTCTTATGATGGCATTGACCTGGTTTCCAGCTTGTCTCTCATGTCGAGCTCGTCCAACTGGATATTCTCAACCTCTTTCTTTTTCATGGATGCCATGTAGCACTCCCGTGCTACATGCTGGTCTCCTTGGACCACTCCAATTCTATTTTTCATAGGGAACTTCATGACGAGGTGGTAGGCAGAAGGAATAGCTCTAGTGGTGTTGAGGGAAGGTCTTCCTAGCAGAATGTTATTTGCTGAAGGTGCATCGACCACTAGGAAACTCACAGTGGTTGTGGACTGACAAGGAGGATCTCCCATTGTGAGTACAAGCTGGATTGAACCCAGGGGTAGCACCATTTCCCCTGAGAATACACATATATTACGAATGATGGTTTCACAATTGTCCAAATAGAATAACTTCAAGAAAACATGCAAGAGATCTTCAAGAAACATATTTAACCAAAAATTAGGGTTTTTAAATCAAGAACGAATAAATCTTATGTATAAATCATGTATTTCTCAAGAAAATGATTCATGTAATTGAAAATAAATAAGAATAGTTGTTTATCTTTCATATGAGTTAAGTAAAATTAGGTTTAGAGCGTAAATTAGGGTTACTGCATGAGACTTGACATTTTTCAGGGTTTTTGTGTGGAATTATATAAAGTCAAGGGGAACAAAGTCTACAAGCCAAATCAACAAGGGGATGTAAGTGCAAATNGCTCTATCTCTACCCACTTGGTGAAGTAATTCACCCCAATGATGTCGAACTTGCATTGTCCAGTACTAGTGGGAAGAGGCCCAAGTATGTCTAGCCCCCATTGTTTGAAGGGCCAGGGGTTTACCACCGAGGTGAGGAGCTGTGGAGGGCAATATGGGAAATTGGCGTGGAACTGTCAGACCTTACACCTTTTAACTAAGTCTACTGCATCTTTCAACAGAATGGGCTAGAAATATCCTTGCATTAGTGCTTTTCCTGCCAAAGCNCAACCATACTTTTGCCGCCTCAAGCCCCTTTCCCAGCTTCTATAAATAGCAGCTTTTAGCTTCATTTTCAAGGGTTCATCAATCCTGGAAGAGGGTTAGTCGGGGAGAATTCAGAGAGAGTCAGAGACTGGAGAGGAGAGTTCAGAGGGGGGTTAGTCAGAGAGAGTTCAGAGAGAGAGAGAGAGAGAGAGAGTGAAGCGAAGCCCTGTCGNGATGTAATTAGCATCCTCGTCTCCTACACATTTAAGGAGAGGTGTTGAAAAACCTCGTTTATATAGGTTTCCTTGTAGGATTGTACATCTGGATGACCTGACTCTTAGCTTAGTAGCCTTTTTGGGTTTTGCTTGAAAAGTTCCATTCTAAAGGTATTCTCTGATTGGGTCCATCCAGCTCGGCTTGGCCAATCCAAGGAACATTTTTTTTTTGTGGCTCACCGATGGTTCAGTTAGGTGCTCTATTGGGATTANGAGTAGTACCTAATGCTATATACCATACGATCTTTATTAATTATGTACTTCATGCATGATACAGTGATGTACATGATTAGACTTTATGTAACAGTTGATAGATTGGTTATAGACGGGTTAAGTCTTGGTATAACCAATGATTTTGATTCAATACATAAACCGNCGAGAATTCTTAGTTCTAGGGACATGCTTGATTTAGACTTGTAAGAATTTTTTTTTCAGTTATAGGATCATCCTCTCTCCCTTAGCCTCATAGGTCTCTTCTATTTTTTTTTACCATGAGTTGGGAATCACTATAGATTTCGAATAGTTCTGCCTTCAGTGAGTGGGCCAGATTGAGTCCAGCGATGACAACTTCATATTTTGCTTCGTAGTTTGAAGCCTTGAAACTGAATCTGAGGGCATACTCAACATCTATTCCCTCTAGAGAGGTTAGGATCAACCCTACACCGCTTCCTTGGGCGTTAGCAGTTGCATCTACTGAAAGCTTCCATATGAGGAGGTCGGTTATTAGTTGGGTCGCCTCTATAGGTGCCTTTGTGGCTGTAGTGAATTATGCTATGAAATCTATTAGAATTTTTCCTTTAATTATGATTCTAGGTTTGTACCTGATATTGAACTCACTGAGCTCTATGGCCCATTTGACCAGCCTTCCTGAAGGTTCTAGTTTATGCAACACCTGCTTCATTGGTTGGTCCGTCGGGACCTCAATGGTGTGAGCTTGGAAGTATGGTCTGAGTCTTCTTGCTGCTATAACTAGAGCTAGGACTAGTTTCTTCATCTTTGGATAACTCTCCTCTAGCCCCCTCTAAGCTCTGTTTCACTCTTTTACTAGCACTGCATTAGTTGAGAAATTCAAAATAGCGAGTTAGAGGATAAGCACTTCCCCCTCCAAAGGACTTACCAGAACTGGGGGTGAGCTCAGATAATGTTTGAGGGCTCTAAATTCTTCTTTGCAATGCACATCCCATTAGAACGCCTTTTTAAGATTTGGAAGAAGGGCTGACACTTGTCGCTTGATTTGAAAACAAAGCGACTTAGGGTCGCTATCATTCCTGTTAGGTGTCGGACCTCCCTCGTGTTAGAAGGTGGTTGCAGGTCCATCACTGCTCTGAATTTTTTTGGGATTGCCTTGATTCCTCTACTGTTGATTATAAAACCCAAGAATTTTCCAATAAAGACCCCAAAGGCACATTTTGTGGGGCTGAGCTTCATCTTGTATTCCTTGAGGACCTAAAAAGATTCTTCAAGGTGCCCAATGTGGAGCTCGAATTTCAGTGATTTTACTAGCATATCATTGATGTACACTTCCATTGATGTTTCGATTTATTTTTGGAACATTCAATTTAACAAGTGCTGGTAAGTAGCTACAACTTTCTTCAATCCAAAGGGCATGGCCAAGTAGCAATATATCCCCTGCTCAGTTATAAAAGAGGTCTTCTCTTGGTCACTAAGGTTCATTTTGATTTGGTTATACCCAGAAAAAGTGTCCATAAAGTTGAGAAGCTCATGCACAACTGTGGCATCTACAATTAGGTCAATCCAAGGTAAGAAGAAACTATCTTTAGGGAAAGCTCGGTTAAGGTTGGTGAAGTTGATTCAGAGGCGCTAGTTGCCATTGGCCTTCTTGATGAGGACCACGTTGCCAGCCAGGTCAGATAATCCACCTCTCTGATGGCTTTGGCGTGAAGAAGTTTGTTGACCTCCTCATCGATCGCTTTTTGGCGTTCTGGGGCAAAACTCTTTCATTTTTGTTTGATGGGCTTGAAGGTTGGATTCACAATGAGCTTGTGTGTGATGACTAAGGGTTCAATCCTTTTCATATCCTCTTGTTTCCAGGGAAACACCTCGATATTTCTTCTAAGGAATTGAATGAGGACGTCTCTGATTTCCTTGTTTAGCTTAGATTTCACGTATACCAGGTGTTCTGGCTTCTTGTCAAGCTAAATAGGCTCAAACTCTTATGATGGCATTGACCTGGTTTCCAGCTTGTCTCTCATGTCGAGCTCGTCCAACTGGATATTCTCAACCTCTTTCTTTTTCATGGATGCCATGTAGCACTCCCGTGCTACATGCTGGTCTCCTTGGACCACTCCAATTCTATTTTTCATAGGGAACTTCATGACGAGGTGGTAGGCAGAAGGAATAGCTCTAGTGGTGTTGAGGGAAGGTCTTCCTAGCAGAATGTTATTTGCTGAAGGTGCATCGACCACTAGGAAACTCACAGTGGTTGTGGACTGACAAGGAGGATCTCCCATTGTGAGTACAAGCTGGATTGAACCCAGGGGTAGCACCATTTCCCCTGAGAATACACATATATTACGAATGATGGTTTCACAATTGTCCAAATAGAATAACTTCAAGAAAACATGCAAGAGATCTTCAAGAAACATATTTAACCAAAAATTAGGGTTTTTAAATCAAGAACGAATAAATCTTATGTATAAATCATGTATTTCTCAAGAAAATGATTCATGTAATTGAAAATAAATAAGAATAGTTGTTTATCTTTCATATGAGTTAAGTAAAATTAGGTTTAGAGCGTAAATTAGGGTTATTGCATGAGACTTGACATTTTTCAGGGTTTTTGTGTGGAATTATGTAAAGTCAAGGGGAGCAAAGTCTACAAGCCAAATCAACAAGGGGATGTAAGTGCAACTATCACAATACATCAACCAAGCAACCAAAGAAAGAACCAGAGAATCAGCACCATCCAGATGGGGGTGATCACATCTGAATGGTGGCTAAACTGCTTTAACTCCTCCTTCCCCCTATTGGTTTATTGATGCAACAGCTTCACCTTGATTGGTCAACCATACTTTTGCCGCCTCAAGCCCCTTTCCCAGCTTCTATAAATAGCAGCTTTCAGCTTCATTTTCAAGGGTTCGTCAATCCTGGAAGAGGGTTAGTCAGGGAGAATTCAGAGAGAGTCAGAGACTGGAGAGGAGAGTTTAGAGGGTTAGTCAGAGAAAGTTCAGAGAGAGAGAGAGAGAGAGAGAGAGAGAGAGAGAGTGAAGCGAAGCCCTGTTGAGCCACTTTCCAGCTAGAATCTTTACTTCTACATTTCTGTTTATTCCTTTTTACTTGAAGGGTTGGACCTCTCCCACTTTTACGCCCTAACCGGTAATAAGAGTGGTACTGTTTCAACTATTCCTTGGGGAAGGATTATTTTGTATTTTGTTTTGTTGTAATAGAACTATATCGCACCTCTTGCTCGTCTATAGTAATGGGGTGTGAGTAATCCGCTTATACCCTTCAGGGAAGGGTGAACATATGTACGATATTGTTTAAGTTATGAAAATATCAATGTTTTAACTATACTTTAATGTTACATATACCTCCCTTATTGATGGATGATTACATTTATAATATGCTTATGGTTATGAACACCGAGTAGTACCTAATGCTATATACCATACGATCTTTATTAATTATGTACTTCATGCATGATACAGTGATGTACATGATTAGACTTTATGTAACAGTTGATAGATTAGTTATAGACGGGTTAAGTCTTGGTATAACCAATGATTTTGATTCAATACATAGACTGAAATCTCATCATCACTGAATCATCAACTTGCCAGTTGAATAACTGTAGTATTCCTCATGAATGGCTTGCCTTCTAGTTTACTAAGGTTGTTCAATTGATGAATGGTACAAAAATGCCGATTGAATGATTTAAGTGAACCTTATGAATGGCTTGCCTTCTACTTTACTGGGATTATTTGATTGTTGCATGGGACATATGCCATCCAGCTAACAAAATTAGTTGTTGTGTTATGGTTTATTTTACATCATACCTACCGGGTGACTTTCCAGTAGAATGAGAGTTAATTTGTTGTAAGGTGGCATTTCCAATAACTGAACCAATATAATGCATGTGGAATCCCTAAACTGAAGGGTGCCTTTTCAATTATTGCATTTTCACAGTTTAAATTAAGTATTTATTTTTATTATTCTAAGCTCACACCACAAGCTATTCATTACATTCTGTATCTGTATCAACTTCACCATTTCTATTTTGAATTCCAATATTTAGCTCCCTGTAGGTTCAACCTCAGACTTAAACTGAGAATTATATTACAATTTGACCACTTATACTTGGGTGTATGACGCTATTCAGGTCAGATCAGTGAACTTGATACGGAAACATCTTCTTACTGCTTAAAGCCAGCATAAGTGCTACATTGACAGGTGGCAGAGACCTTTGGAGTACGAGGTTGGAGATCACTTCTTCTTGAAGGTAATGCCTAAGAAGGGAGTGGTTAGGTTCAGGAAGCGAGAAAAGATGTCATCGAGATATATCGGACCCTTCAAGGTACTTGAGAGGGTTGACACAATTGCTTACAGGTTGGCGCTATCGCCAAATCTATCGGATGTTCACGTGATGTTCCATGTCACCATGCTTCAAAAGTACACTCCAGATCCTACACATATAGTAGATTTGGGTGAACTGGTTGTTGATGCAGATGGGGCTTTCGAGGAGGGACTGGTGTGTATCATGGATAACTGAGAGTAAATTTTACGAGGTAAGACTGGAAGGCTGGTAAAGGTGCTGTGACAACACCGTGGTGTGGAGGAGGCGACATAGGAGCGTGAGGACATAATACGTGCCAGTTATCCATTCTTGTTCGAGAATGGATGTACATTCTTGTAGTCATAAAGTACTGTATAACTTGTTGCATATGTATTTGGTTGAATGTGCACGTGTGAGTACATTTTGGGGACGAAATTTCTTTAAGGGGGAAGAATGTAAAACCTGGGAAAATTTAAATTTTTATTAAAAAGGGCAAAATGGTAATTACACGTTATAGTATAAGTTAAAAACCTAAATTTTTCTAGAACTCATATGATGAAATAGACCTCACCATTGAATTCATCTTGCGAAATGTAGTTACCCAATCAATTTTCGTTGAATTTTGAGATAGTCTGATTTTTTGAAATTTACGAAGCCATCAGGTGTCGCGTGACCAAATTAAATGCGATTAAGTTTTAATTGCGAAACATGAAAAATAATTTAAAATTAGTTCAAATTAAATATGTTGAATATAACACTAGATGAAATTTAATTGATTCGAGATAAAATCGGGTAAAAAAAAGACGGGATGTGTGGTGCAACGAGGGCCAAGTAAATAAGTGGTATAAAAAGAGGGGAAAATTAGATTTTTCCCCATATTCTCAGCCCATTTTTGATAGAGAGAGAGAAACATAAGAGAGAGAAACTAAAGAAAATCTCAAGATTCTTCATATGATCTACGACTCTCCGTTCGTCGAACCGTTTTGGGCCAATAACAAAAGTTATTCTACGCGACGTAAGCTACAAAAGTATATCAAAGATAGTGGGTTTCACCAAGAATCTCAAAGAATGGATTTTGGGATCAAGCATTCAAAGCTAGAATTGGGTATTTTGAAGCCTCTACTACATGTTATTACACTTCAAGAGATAGATTTTGTTTCCTAATTAGGTTGNAATTACACGTTATAGTATAAGTTAAAAACCTAAATTTTTCTAGAACTCATATGATGAAATAGACCTCACCATTGAATTCATCTTGCGAAATGTAGTTACCCAATCAATTTTCGTTGAATTTTGAGATAGTCTGATTTTTTGAAATTTACGAAGCCATCAGGTGTCGCGTGACCAAATTAAATGCGATTAAGTTTTAATTGCAAAACATGAAAAATAATTTAAAATTAGTTCAAATTAAATATGTTGAATATAACACTAGATGAAATTTAATTGATTGGAGATAAAATCGGGTAAAAAAAAGACGGGATGTGTGGTGCAACGAGGGCCAAGTAAATAAGGGGCATAAAAAGAGGGGAAAATTAGATTTTTCCCCATATTCTTAGCCCATTTTTGATAGAGAGAGAGAAACAGAAGAGAGAGAAACTAAAGAAAATCTCAAGATTCTTCATATGATCTACGACTCTCCGTTCGTCGAACCGTTTTAGGCCAATAACAAAAGCTATTCTACGCGACGTAAGCTACAAAAGTATATCAAAGATAGTGGGTTTCACCAAGAATCTCAAAGAATGGATTTTGGGATCAAGCATTCAAAGCTAGAATTGGGTATTTTGAAGCCTCTACTACATGTTATTACACTTCAAGAGGTAGATTTTGTTTCCTAATTAGGTTTATTTCCAACCTAGGATTGAAATATGAAATGGGTAGGGTGTTAGAGATGTAATCTCAGGCATGACACATACCTATTGTAGTTGAAATGTAGAAAAATGGTATAAGACTGGTTAAAATCAATTCTAGCATGAATTGGGTTTGTTGAAATTACTTGTTTGTGATACTTGAGATATGTGGTGAAAGAGGCATGCTATGTGTTTATAATTATGCCTTGAAGGTGTTTGATAAAATGCCTATGTTGATTAAGTGTGTTATTTACATTAAAAATGTTATAACATGCTTTGGTGATGTTATTGATGGTGGTTATATGCTTATGATGTAATTGCCGATGAAAATTTTTGATAGACTTTGAAGTTATTCACAATGTGCTCATGACATGTTGAACATGATGTTAAAATTGAAATCGAAAACTTGATTGCATAGTGATATGACATGCACTTGTTCATTACATTGCATATGTATAGGTAACATCACATTTGTAGACAGTTGACATGTGTGTGTGCATGTTTTTGTATCAAACATCATTCTTGGTGGTTGATGTGTGGACTCGGGAAGGTTGGACCTAGGTCCGACTAAGTTGAACGGGTTACATGGAAAACTTGTGTCAGGTATAACAAGAAGGGCTACATTCTCCCTTAGGTAAAAGACCTAGCTACTGATTTATACACTTCTGACGGTAAAAGTCCAAAAAAGTATATTAGTGTACGTGGAACCGGAGGTGGGATACCAAAATTCGTGTCAGTGTGGTGTGCTTGTGTGGTTTTCCCTAATCTCCAAACACGAACCTAGATTGTGTGTATATGGCTTGTACGAGTAGGTGAGTATCACTCTCCCTTGGGTATGATGCAAGATATGGGGATAATGGTGAAAGTGAACAAAAAAAGTGTGTATGTGCAAAAGTGCTCCCCAAGCAAAGAGAGACTTGCAATGTCACGTTTTACATGGAATGGGTATTCCAAGGTCGTCTCTTCAGGGAAGGAAGGTCAAATTGTTTTGAAGGATGATTTGAAAAGAAATGAAAAGAGTAAAATCTTGTGAATTTTGGTTTGGTGAGTTGTGTTTTGATAAAAATGCAAGAAAGCAAGGTTGGCTAATCCATAGAGGTCATTCCAATGAGAATGCGAAATCAACTCAATTCATTCAACCAATGGTGTCTTAGTGTTTGATTGATTCGTATGAAGTGAGGGACTAATGTGGATGTGTTAGGCACAGGCATATCCCGTGACAAGTCTACGGTGTATCAAGAGCCCACAACAACATCCGCACTCAAACTAGTCAAATCAAACCACTTTACACTATCAAGAAGAATGAACAAGAGTTGATTTCACATACCCAAGAGGAAATTTCCCTTGGATTAGCCAACTAAAAGTCTAGCTACTCATAGTAAAAGCAAGAGCAAGCATAATGTAAAGAGACATGGTAGTGAAATGGAGCATGGAACTTGTATTGATGCAAGAAAAAGTTTAAAACTACAAGAACAAAATCATTTATATCCAAATACAAAGCTTGAAAAGGAAAATACCCAATTGTAGAAATGTAAACACAAGAACATTAAACTAAGCTAGATTACAACTTGAGTGAAAGAGTTTAAAGTGAAAGAGGGAAGGATTACAAGTAATTTAAAGCTTACTACAATGAAAATGGTCAAGGAAATACAAAAACCTAACTTTCTCTCTCTATAACTTCATCTTCTTCATTGGAAATTCTCTCTCTAAAAGCTTTTGTGTAACTCAATAATGGTGGAAGACTTGGTCAAAATTCATCCATACCCCCTCCTTGGTCTGTGAGAACTGAGTTGTAATGGGTGGGAAGAGATTGTACACTTCAATAGGCAAGGACAACCCAAGCATGCACCTCCCATGCTTCACCAACCACCCCTTTTCTCTCTCTTGCCTTTCTCTTCCAAAATCTGACTTTAGGGTGTAAGAGACTATCATGGTGTGTCAAAGATGTCGGGGTATGGTTAGGATAACAAGAGGAGGGCCCCCAAAGTAGGTGGAGTCGAGTGAGCAGGTTTAATACACGCCCTTACTTGCTCTTTACTTACAATCACATGAATCTCCATTAAATGTGAGTTTAAAAGCATTTCTCCCAATTTTCACCACAAAAAAAGCATAAATGGGTGTGATACATGGTATGCAAGATTTGATGCTCATCATGGTGGACCGTTGGTGCAAGTTCAGGAAATCACCTACCCAAGAAAGACACATGGTTCATTTTGATAAATTTTCATTGGATGTGTAGCATCAATGGTAAGGGCTTGGAATGTCTGGATTTACACACATGACATTGCATGTGTTATAAGAGCCGGTGGAGGGCTCGGGTTGCATTGCATGTGTGAATCTCACCTCATAACATGGCATGACATTGTGACATTCATTATTGAATTGTATACTTTTGGATGGATGCTTGTTTAATTGTTAAATTGCATGTGAACATTTTATATGCATCTGGGTTAGGGAGTAGCCTCTTTAGGAGATACCCTATTGAGCATGACTTACCCTTTATAGGAACAACATTTCAGGTGCAGTACAAGTGTTGGTGGATAACATTGAGCGTGTAATTTATTTTGAATTGTAAATGGTGGTAAGAGAACATGTAATGAACTCTTATAGATGGTATTTTGTGCATTCTTAAATGTTATGTGAGTTTGTATGAACTCAATATGAGATTGGGTGAGTTGAAATCGAAAAAGGAAAGATTTGGGGGAAAACTAGGCCTTAGTACCGATGCCAAGTTGACTAGGAACCGGTACTACAATTCCAGTGGGCTCAATTACTGGTACTAAGGCCTGAGGTACTAGTACTTCGCTGACAAAGGGCTCAGGTACCGGTATCTAGTTTCTCAAGTACTAGTATCTAATTTCACAATTACTAGTACCTCGCTATCGATGGCCCAGGTACCAGTACCACGTTTACTAGTACTGGTACTTGGCAAGCAGAATGCTCAGGTACTGGTATGAAGTACACGAGGTACTGGTACCTCTTTCAAAATTTTCAAAAATTTAAAATAACTTTGCTAGGCCTTCAAGCCTTGAGCCTTCTTGTTTAAAGGATGTAATTGGAGTAATATTGATGGATATTGAACCTTGGAATGGTCGTGTGATGATGTGGTGTCGGGTAATGCGGCATGCACAACGAGTTAATGGGTGATCAACAGGTTGAGAAAAAACCCCCGAATTTTGGAGTGTCACATATTAGGATGAAAATGATGCTTCCATGTATGACTCCTAGGTGATTTCAAAAGAAAATATTTTCTAAATAATTTTGCATTTTGAAAACATAGATTGAGTTATTATCGGACTCCTCTTGATCAACACCCTTTAATTTTCAAGAGGACTAGTTTTTGCTTGGTTTTGTTCTTCAAAAAATAGTAGGGATTGAGCCATGCTCAGTAGCCTCGGCTAGATCAGTCTCTTGATGACTTAGGGAATTAGAACGGAAAAGGACAACAGGGAACAACACAGAGCTCGATCAAGCGGTCCTTCAACATCCGTCAAGCATTGCTCATGGTCGCTCGAGTGGTGTTGCTCCTAGATAGGATGGAAACGTGTTTTTCATTACAATGTCAAATGCTCTATGACTGCCCTCCTAGCGATCGAGCGGTTGTTTGCGAATCTGAGTTTTCTTATTTGTTAAGACTACACTTATTCCGAACATATAATTAGAGAGAGCCTTTCCCACATCTAGATTAAGCCTCTTGTGAAATTTCTAATAAATAAAATACTCCTTCTAGCTTGAGAGCTTCCACCACTAACCTAGATCCCTAAATCCACCACTAGAGGTTCTACCCAACCTCATAACTTGGTGTTGAAGATCTTGATAGTGTAAACCAAACTCATTGGTGTGTGCATACTGGAGACTGTCGTCATGCCAATGATTGCTCAAGGCCTAGACGAATCGTGTGGCGGGGAGGTTCAAGTGAAGCTACACTAGACATTGAAGGAGGGCCTTCGGCGAGAGACAACAAGAAAAGGAGCATCTAACTATAGTATTAGTCGAGGTAAAAGACTCGAGTACTTTTATGTTGATATAACGAGTAGTGGATTAGGCTTTGGTGAATCGAGAAGGTTCTTCATGGTTTTTTCTGAGGGGGTTTCCGCAACAGCAAATCACTTGTGTTCTTTATTATTTAATGTCGACTCTTGTGATTGTTAGCACACATGTGCACTATGTTTTTATTAGAATGATTGATTGATTATCTATCCATCCATAGTTGTGCATTGGGTTTGGGATTAGGGATCTCCGTGATATTGATTGTAAGTGAATTAATTCAAGATTAATTAAAACCAATTGTCAAGTTTAGTTTGAGTTATGGTGAGCAAAAGGGTTTCACGCTAATTGCTATATCTCTATAAGAAGAGGTAATTGTAGTGGTTTAGATTTTTATTAGTAATCAATTGGGATAAAATTAAAAAACCTATTCACCCCGTTCTAGGTATGGTGTCTATTGCTCCATGTGTATAATAGTGAGGGAAGCTCTACATCGGGTTTCTCTTCCCAGAACAATAATTGGTAGCAGTGCGTGGTTGCCCGAAGGCTATAGACACTAGTAGAGATTTATTTTGATATTTTCTTACAAACATGGTTTTCCTTCTTGAGACTATCATTAGTATTAGTTAGTTTTGAATGAAGTCTCAAAAGGAATGAGGATCAATATCACAATCATATCTCTTTGGTGATTCTAACTTTGCTTATTGGAAATTTTGCACTAGAGCAATTCTTAAATCGATTGATGAGAGAGAGTATAATTAACAGTGCGAGAGGGCTGGAACCCTCCCACCATCACCACACAAGTCAAAGGTGGTGAAGCGGTGGTTGAAGTGAAATCCCCAATAACTTGGTCGAGAATTGAGATTGAATTGGTGGGGTGGAACTCAAAAGGCTTGAATACGATATTTAATGCCATGATAGCACACAAGTTTTGAAGGATTGCTAATTGTGAGACTTCCAAAGAAGCATGGGACATCTTGGTTGTTTCCCGAGAAGGGACTTCCATGGTAAATATGTCTAGACTCCAAAAGTACACCTCTCATGTAAAATTCAGAAAAATTTGAAATTTTTCGAAAAAGGGCAAAATGATAATTTTCTACTAAAAGGCAGGTTTAAAATCAGTATTTTTCTCGAGCTTGTATGATACAACGGATCTCACAGTTGAATTCATATCGCAAAATTGAGCTGCCATGTCAAATTTTGTTGAATTCTAAGATAGTCGGATTTTACATGTTTCACGAGATAATTGGGTGACGAATGACCTCACAAAGATCCCCAAAAAAGAAATTTATAAAATTTCCTTATAATTAGATAAAATTTCAAATAAAATTAATTTGAACTAAAACCAGGAATTAATTAAGTCGTTTCGGGTTAAAAACTAACCCGGAAGTAATAAACGTGCGGGGTAATGTGAACCGCACAATTAAAAGTATAAATAGTGGTTAAATATCTGAAAAATCAGATATTTTCACCCCTAAGTCAGCTGATTTCACACGTTGAAGAGAAGAGAAGGGAGAGAAGAGAGAAAACCTAGATTTCTACATTTCTTTCTTCAATCCAAGGAGTTCCGTTGGTCGGAATCGCTTGGACCAAGAGTTAAACTTCATCTACGTGACGAGGGCTATGTGTACGTCCCAAGACCGAGGGATTTCACCAAAGTTCCAAAGAAGGGATTTTGGAGAAATCAAGTTTTTGGGGTGGTATTGGAGTTCTTGAAGTTTCTATCTTCTATTTACGCTCCAAGAGGTAGGGTTTTATCCTACTTTGGACTAATCTCTATCATGTGGTGGCCATATGTGATGGTTATATGTATGAGATGACTTATAACTTACCTATAGTCATGGAAATTAGAAAAAAAGGGTATAAAAATGGCCTAGACCAATTTCTAGCTTGATTTGGTCATATGGAAGTGCTTGTGAAATTCCATGAAATTGGGTTTTCTATGGGCATGCTATATGTTTATAATGTGCCTTGTGATTTAAGTGTGTTATTGACATGGATTATGTGGTAGCATACTTGTGAATTAATTGGATATAAATGTTGGTATATGTTCATTGGTATGTTGACATTGTGATAGAAAATGATAATTATATGCTTAAGATATAAATTGCCATGACATATGTGGTTAAATTGCTCACTAGCATTTCCTTGCATATTGGGCATGACATCGACATTGCAATGGGGCATTACATTGAATATTGCATGGGGAAAATACATCCATGGCCATGAGTATGGGTGTGTGTGTGTGCATGGTTGGATCAATCATCATACTTGGTGATTGGTGATTGGTGATGGGCTCGGGAAAAGTTGGATTGAAAATCTGACTGAGTCGCATGGTTGCCTGAAAAAAAACTTGTGTCAAGTATAGCAAAAAGGGCTAGACATTCCCTCGAGTGAAAGGCCCGACTACTTGGTTCATACACTGAAATTCTGCAAAAGTGTAATGGCNATGAAAGAAAAAATTGTGTCGGGTATAGCAAGAAGAGCTAGACACTCCCTTGGGTGAAAGGTCCGACTACTTGGTTCATACACTCCCTTAAGGTGAAATTCTAGAACAGTGTAATAGTGTACAGTGCAAGCAGTGTTATTCCAAAATTTGATACCCAACAAAGACACATGGTTTTGTTATATAAATGATTCATTTGATGGGAAACATACAGAAATGAATTGGTTTTATGAACATATGATTTTATTTCAAAATGGTCTTTGGATGTATTTCATCAAGGACAAATGTTTTACACACATTCCTTGCATTGTGTTGTGGAAGTCGGAGTAGGCTTGGGTGAAAATGCATGAGTGAGTCTCACCTCATATCATGACATGGCATGGTAGAAATTTCATCTTGAATAACATGTTCTTGTATGAAATGGATTTATGATTGCGGGTGTTGAATGTAAACATTGCATATGCATTTAGGTGGGGAGTAGCCTCTGTAGGAAATATTCTACTGCACGTTGGCTCACCCTATACGGGAACACATTTCAGGTGCGGGGTTTATACAGGCGGAGGACTCTCATATGGGGGACTTAAAGATGAAGAAAAGCCGACTTGTGGCTGTTGTAATATATTTTGTATAAACTTTGTAAAATGACGGTGTTGAGCATGAAATCATGTGTATGGATTGTAATAGAACTTGTAGATATCAAGTTTTATGTGATAAACATCATTAGACATGTTTTAGATGGTGTTGGGATGGTCTGAAATGGTTTTAAAATGAAAAATAGGCAAAACAGGCAAATGAGGGCAAAGTGTACCGGTACACTTTGTTCAGAGGGAAGAGAGTACCGGTATTGTATGTCCAAAAGGAAAAGTGTACCGGTACTGTCTGTTAAGAAGGCAAACAGTACTGGTCCTAAAATTTGAAATTTTAAAACTAAAGTGTTGTGCTCTCGGCCTTTGATTCCTTTGGTTCCAAAGATGTAATTGAACAATAAGAGGTATGAATTGTGGTATTTTGAGCCGCGGTTGTATTAAATGAGAAAACATACACGGGTTACAAGTGTGGGTTAAAATCCTGGTTAAAGAGATACTATTAGCGTGATGTCGGATTAAGCGGCATTTATGGGCATTTTTGCCAATTGACGGGTCGTCAACGGGACCCCCAATTTTTGGGACATCACATCTTAGTTCTAGACTTTGGGGATGTAAGATGATAAAATATTTAGTGACTTTTATGCTAAATTGGGCGATATTATAAATTTATCATTTGCATTAGGTACCCAGGTTTATGATGTGGCCATTAAGTGGAAAATCCTAAGATCTCTACCANNNNGCACAAAGTGGTTTTGCTTGCTCTTCTCGGATTTCAATTTTTTTTTACCAATCCTGCTTTTCTCAAGATCACAGCATGCACATTAGATGGAAAAGTGTGTAGGACTCCCAGAATAAACCAAAAAAAGTTTAACATCCATGCTTGCAAAGCTTTAAGACTCATTATCTAGTTCTTTAACGTCTACCAGTCACAAAGATGATTGAAGCTGACCCACAGACATGATCCTCAATTTATAGAAAATACTAAACAAGGAACACAATGTGATTAGAAATAATAACAACAACAACAACAAAATTTATGGGCATAAAATATGAACTGTAGTTCTCACCCCCAACCTAAACTGAACAGTGTCCCCAATGTTTCAAATTTTTGGTGTATGGAGCTTGGAGATGAGGTTCAAAGGTAGAGATCTGTTCATCTACTGAGTCCTACAAGCAAAATACAGAAATTAATCATCTTTACATAGATCTTGGTTCTGGGTAGGCTAGTAAACCTTGTCTGTGAGTGTAAAGAGAAGCAGAACACCTATAAACAAATACAAAATTTAAATAAAAATCATGAAATATAGGATTATGTCTGTGGAGCATGTGGTCATGGGGTTGCTGGAGCTGGGTTGTGTTGCAGAAAATAGGGAAAAATAAAGAAGAAGAAGAAGAAGAAGAAGAAAGAAAAATAGACAGCGGTGGATGGAAAAAGAAAAAGGGGGGTGGCCTTATAAAGGCGTTCCAGTGCGTTAGATTTGGTCGAGTTCTTCCTGACTTGACCTCTTTTTGTGTTGGCAGGCATGAATCTCAAAGGAATATTCTGGATCCATTAAAAGAATGGTCTCCACTTTTTTAACAAAGTCCTCAAAAAGTGGTTTCAACTGCTAACCACTGACAGTAAAAATATTACCATTTGATGTGTTTTCCACTTTTACTGCTCCATGTCCAAACATTATTTTGACAATGTAAGGCCCAGTCCACCTTGACCTCAACTTACCAGGAAAAAGACGAAGCCTTGAATTAGACAACAGGACTTTTTGGGAAAAGGTAAAGGATTTCCTTACTATGTTTTTGTCATGAAAGATTTTCATCCTTTCCTTTGCAATTTTTNGGTGGCTAAACTGCCTCACATTCTGCCTTCCTCCTATTGGTCCATTAATGTAGCATCTTCACCCTGATTGGTCAGCCTTAGTTTTGCCGCCTCAACCCAGTCTCCAGAGCCTATAAATAGGCATGTCCAGCTTCATTTTGGGGGTCGATCATAGTTTTTGAAATATTCTGGCAGAGAGAGTTCAGGGAAAGTCAGGATCAGTTCAGAGAGTTCAAAGCAAGTCAGAGATAGTTAGAGAGTAAGAGAGAGAGAGAGAGAAAGAGAGAGAAACAAAAGCGAACCCTTGCCGAACCTACTTTCTAGCCAGCTTTTCTTTTCTTCTATATTTTTGTTATTCCTTTTTACTTGGAGGGTAGAACGTCTCCCACTTTTGTGCCCTAACTGGTGATAAAGGTGGTAGTGTTTCAACTATTCCTTGTGGAAGGAGTGTCTTGTATTTTGTTTTGTTTGTAATGGAACTATTTTGCACCTCTTGCTCGTCTATGGCAATGGGGCGTGAGTAGTTCGCTTCTACCCTTCGGTGAAGGGTGAACATATGTACGATATTGTTTAAGTTATGAAAATGCAGATGTTTTAATTATGCTTTAATGTTATATATACCTCCCTTATTGATGGCCGATTACATTTATAATATGCTCATGGTTATGAACACTGAGCGGTACCTAATGTTATATACCATACTATCTACTAATTATATACTTCATGTATGATACAGTGATGTACGTGGTTGAGATTTATGTAACAGTCAATAGATTGATTATAGATGGGTTAAGTCTCGGCGCAGCCAATGTATTTGATTCAATGCATAAACTGGAATCTCGTCATCAATATTTTTAATATATTATCACATTATTTTTGAATAACTTGTCAAATTATTTTTTATGTTGTTTCATTATTTTTGAGTAACTCGTCACATTGTTTAATATATTGTTACATTATTTTTGAATACCTTGTCACAATTTTTTAATATGCTGTCACATTATTTTTGAATAATTTGGCTCATTGTTGAATATTTGTTATATGGTTTTTGCAAAAATTGATTTTTATGTTGTTCCATTATTTTCAAAAAGAATTTGATTCATTAAAAAAAAAAAAATGAAATGATGAATGAAAATAGAATCTCGCTAAAATTGGAATAAACAACCATGGACAAAAACGTTGGAGATGAAAAAATCGAAGAAAACTATAATGTTGAATAAGACAAACTCTCGGTTCAAAAGGATAATGCCAAAATGAATTAAGATCAGTTTTTTAAAATTCAAATGGTTGAATATATGACAATAACATTATAAGAATCTTTTCAAATATTTTCATTTTTGAAGAAAAGAAAATTGTAAATCAGTTATGCATGAATTAAGGCAAGAATAATTATGTGATACTAAAAAAAAGAAACTAAATAGTGTACCTACTTATAATTTTTTACACTTATTTTGAACTTAAATGATTACATGTTAAGGCAATAACATATATCCAAATAATATTTAAAAAGTGTACCCCCATCTAATTTCACCAATTTTTTTTGCCAAGCCTCTGTTGGTGTTGGGCCGTCCTGCCCATTCTTTTAAGTAAAAATAAAAATAAAATCTTGGCCTCCTCAATTTTAGGACCTGACATTGTCACATTACTCAAGCAAAACACAACACCTGACAATGTCACATTACTCAAGCAAAACACAACAAGCAGTAAGAGTGGAACTAGTATTCACTCATAAGGGACACTAGCCCACCCTATAGAAAATAATAGTTTTATCACTATTTATTTTTTGTATTGTAAAACAAGAAATTTTATGCAGGTGCAAATAACTAACTCAAACAAATTAAGAGATAGAAAGGTAATATTGAAGTGAGAGAGGAATAGAGAGATATATTTCATATGGTGTATCTTCCATTTAAAAGTGCAAAAACTATTTATAGGCAAAACACATAACTTTCTTGCATTGTCAGTAGAAAGATGGAGGACTCTCATACCCATTAATTGTGACGCTCTAAAAATCGGGGGTCCTTTTGTCAACCGTTGACCACCCGTCAACCCGCGGAAATTCCTGTGATTGTCGCATAACCCGACATCGCGTCTATCACATCCCCTTAACCGGGATTATCACCCATATGTTTAACTTGTGTACGTTTTACCATTTGGCCGATCAAGGTCCAATATACTACAATTTATACTCATTTGATGTTCATTTATATCCTTGGAATGAGGGAACACATAACCCAAAAGCATGACCAAGCACTCTTAAAATTTCAGATTTTTGGAAAACCTTCTGGAAGATCGAGCATATTGGAATCCTATCTTTAAGAAAGATGTGTCGACCTTTCGGAAGGTGTGTTCAACCTTCCGAAAGAAGTTACACACTGGATTCCCTCATTTTAGAAAAATGTGAAGACCTTCCGGAAGGTTAGAATCGACCTTCCAAAAGGTTTCACCCACTACTCAACAATTTTTTTTTATCTTTGTCCAAACCTTATGGAGGTTTGTTGTAACCTTCCGGAAGGTTTTGCCCAGAATTGTCTGTTCACCTGTTTCTCATTTGCAATTCATTCTAAACCTTTCCACAAACATCTCAAACATGTTTAGTAAGGTTTTTCACATAAAACATGATCCATGCTATTTCTATTACATACAATTCCACACATCAAAATGGAATTTTCATAAAAACTTTACAAAATGAACTATAAAAGCCACAAATCGGCTTTCTTCATCCTTGAGGCTCAAAATGAGAGCCGTCCACCGGTATGAACTCCGTACCTGAAATGTTTTTTCATGAAGGGTGAGCTACACTCAATAGAGTATCTCCTAGATAGGTTACTCCTCAACCTAAATGCATATGAAATGTTCGCATGCTAACAACCCACAATTTCATAACATTCCAAGCAAAAATATGCCTCAAATGTTGAAATTTAAGATGTCATGCCATGGAATGAGATGAGACTCACTCATGCACATCAACCCGAGCCCTTCTCGACTCCTCAACACATGCAAGTGCTAATGTGCGCACATTTGTCATTTATATTGCACATCAAATGACATTCACTAATCTAGGGTCTTTGTAGGCGTGAATGTTTATGGACTCAAACCAAGGGTCACCCAACCCACACGGAATTCACGGACTTCCACCAAGGGTTCCGCGTACATCCACACACTTCATGGACTGAACCAAGGGAGTGCGTATCCCATCACCGAGCCTTGCACCCGAGGGATCTTCCAGTCCGCCTTAATAACCCCAACCCTAATCACCATGTAATCTATGAGACTCAGCCAGGTCTTCGATCAGGTTTACTCGAGCCCACCAGTTATCCACCGAGCGTGGTGTTGACAAACAACCATGCACACACACACCCATATAGTGTGATGTCCCAGTGCATATGCATTGTGATGCATCATTTCAACAACAATACGATGCTCAATATGCTATGGATGAAATATGAACAATCTCAATACATACTATGGATAATTTCATTCTACACATATAATTTTCATAATTAGTCAATTCCAATATATCACAAGCATGTGTATATACATCAACTATTTTCACAACACCACTTCCAAGCATGTTATCACACAATCATGCTATCAATACTTTGAATTCATAATGGTATAATGTAAACACATAGCATGCCCACATATCACACTTTTCAAAAAAATTTCATTATGCAATTCCCATATACTCAAGTTCAAGATAGAGTTTGCCCTACCCATTTCCTATACCCATTTCACCAAACCACCAACAATAGGCAAGTGATATTTAAATCTATCAACCTACCCATTTCATATAAACATCCTAGGTTTGGAATACACCTAAGTAGGAGGAAACCCTACCTCTTGAAGCGTAAGGAACGACGGTAGGAAGTCCCAAGAACCCGTTTCTAGCCCAAATTCTAAACTTCCAAAAATTCTGTACCTTGATCTTCGGTAAAACTTGCGCATTTTGGTATGGTTGCGTAGCCCTTGGTGAGGAGAGCAACTTTTGTTCTTGCCCTAAGTGGATTCGACCAAAGTTTGACCCTTGATCGCAAGAGAAAAGCTTGAGAAAACCCTTGTTTTCTCTCTTCTTCTCCCTCTATTTTCCAACGCCGAGACCAGCAGAGAAAGTGGGTGGAGATTCAGATTTTTTCCACCTATTTATATTCCTTATTTCCTTGGTCCACAACGCGCCACACGGCCCCCTTGGTCCACAACGCGCCACACGACTTCCTATTTTTGAGTCTATTTTAACCCCGAAACGATTAAATTTTGTCCCGGTTCAAGTTCAAAATATTTTTTATTTTAAATCGCCTTTAATTGTTTCCCAACCTTCACAATTTTATTTTAAAATTTTATCCTTTGGTCACCCGAGGTCTAATCACCTTGTAAAACACAAAAAATTTGACTGTATCAGAATTTGACAAAAATTGACAGGGTAACTAGATTTCGCATGACGAATCCAACGGTGAGGTCCATTTCATCATCCGAGATCTAGAAAAATTCAGGTTTGTAACTTGCACCGTATTGGCAAATTATCATTTTGCTCCTTTATACAAAAAATTCAAATTTACCCGGGTTTTACATTAATATATGGTAACTATTTGTGAATTGTATGATAATGTGAAAATACTATTTGCTACTATTTATGTATAGTAGTCATCCAAATCAATAGAATTTACAACACTCTCCCTTGGTGACTATTTACATAATACTAGGGTTAAAAATCGAATTTTGATAAAATCATTGAGATCCTAAGCACTGCCTCGTTAAAAAACTTACAAAATAAAATCTAGTGGGAAAAACCTTAGGGAAGGAAAAAAGAGTACATGACTCCCCCTATTGAAGGCATCCATTCAAATGATGATTGTCTAACTTGATAGATCTTTGAGACGTTGCATTCTGATTTGGTTCACCAATTTCTGGAATGTAGTCGGTGGGAGTGCTTTAGTGAACAAATCTGTTAGATTTTCAGTTGAACGAATCTGTTGAACAAACCTTTCTTCTCCAACTCGGGTGTAAAAAATTTTGGTGATATATATTTTGTTTTATTGCCCTTGATATATCATTTCTTGAGCTGTGTGATACAAGTTATATTGTCTTCATATAATATTATTGGGATGTCTTTTATTGAAGATTGTCCACTTTACTCTTGAATATGTTGGATCATGGATCTTAGCCAAATACATTCTCAAATTGCTTCATGGATGGCTAGTATTTTAGAGTGATTTAATAATGTGACAACCATTGTTTGCTTAACCAATTTCCATGATATATTCACACCACCATAAGTAAACACATATTGAATTTGTGATCAAGCCTTGTGTGGATCAGAAAGATAACGGGCATCTGCATATCCAACTAACTGTGGACTTCGGTCATTCGTGTAGAATAACCCCATGTCCACTGTCCCACGAAGGTATCGTAATACAAGTTTGATCCCATTCCAATGCTTATGAGTTGGTGCTGAGTTGTACCCTGTAGTAAGTTAACGACCAATGATATGTCTAGCCTCGTACAGTTTGTCAAATACATTAGTGCACCAATTGCACTGAGATATAGTGATTCTAGACCAAGAAGTGCTTCACCTTCTTCTTGATGGCGAAATGGATCATTCTTTATATCTAATGATCTGATGATTATTAGTGAACTCAATGGATGTGATTTATCTATATAGAATTGTTTCAAGATTTTTTCTGTATATGTTGATTGATGATCAAAAACTCTATTGGATAAATGTTCAATCTATAAGCCAAAATAAAATTTTGTTTGTCCAAGATCTTTCATCTCAAACTCACTTTTTAAATAGCTGGTGGCTTTTGTGAGTTCTTCTAGAGTGCCTACTAGATTTAAATCATCAACATATACAACAATAATAGAAAATCTACTGTTAGATCTTTTAATAAAAATACATGGACATATCAAATCATTGACATGTCCCTCTATCAAGAGATATTCACTAAGGCAATTAGATCACATCCGCCCTGATTGTTTTAATTCATACAACGATCGTTGAAGTTTAATGAAATACAACTTTTGGGGTTGTGAATTATATGCTTTTGGCATTTTGAATCCTTCAGGGATTTTTATGTATATCTCTTTGTCTAATGAGCCATAAAAATACGTAGTAACAACATCCATCAAGCGCGTATTCGGCCTTTCAGAGACTAGAAGGCCTATCAAAAATCTGAAAAGTGAGAGCGTCAATCACGAGAGAATACGTGTCCTCGTAATCAATAACAGCCCTTTATGGGAAACCCTATGTCACAAGTTGTGCCTTATACACTGTATAATTTCATTTTTCTCATTTCATTTTCTCATGAACACACATTTATATCCAACGGGTTGAGCACCTTGTGGTGTTTGGACTACAGGTCCAAATACACGACGTTTTGTTTATGAGATTAACTCTGCCTGAATCGCCTCTTTCCACTGTGGTCAATCATTTCTTTGTCAGCATTCATCGACAGTTTTTGGGGTAGGATCCTCACCATTTCTTGAAATATCATGAGCAACAACAAACAAAAATATGTCATCTACAATACCTTTATTTTGATCCCATCTTTTTCCATTGTGCACATAGTTTATAGAGATCTTATCATTCTTAGGTACCTGAGCATCTTCTAGAGGTACTTGGGATTCTTCAGGGGTTAATTGAGCCTTTGCAGGAGGTAATTATTTTGTGGGATGACTCTTTTCAGGAACACAAACTTCTGGTTTGTTATTCTCTTTGAGAACATCAACTTCTTTATTTACTGTCTTTTGCCCTTTTATTTTTCTAGAGATAATATATTTTGCACCGACAAGTCTACCACGTTTCAGGCATGTTTTAGACTCATTTGTAGCTGTGCTACCACATTGTCTTATAAGGATATCAATGCTTGTTGGTGCATTTGTAGCTGACACATGTGAATTTGTTACTTTATTTGTGTTGGTGAATGCATCAAGTAAATTATTCACAATACCTTGCAAATGAATGATCCGTTGAACTTCTAGTTTACATTGATTTATTCGGGGATCAAAATGAGATTACGTTGGAACATTCCAAGTGAGTTCATGTTGTTCTTCAGACTTTTTATTGTCTCCCCCTAATGGTGGAAAAATTGACTCATTGAAATGATAATATGCAAAACGTGCTTTAAATATATCACTAGTTAAAGGTTCAAGATATCTAATTATTAAAGGAGAGTCAAATCCAATATAAATATCAAGTCGATGTTGTGGACCCATCTTAGTTCACTGTGGTGGTAGAATTGGAACATATACAACACAACCAAAAATACGTAAGTGAGAAATATTTGATTGTTGACCAAGAGCAAGTTGGGCTGGTGAATAGGTATGATATGCAGTTGGTCGAACGCAAATTAAGGATGTAACTTGCAATACAACATGTACCTAAGTAGAAACATGTAATTTCGTCTTCACAAGTATTGGGTGAGCTATCAATTTAATACGTTTAATAAAAGACTCAGTTAGATCATTATGTGTGTGAATGTGTGCAACTAGTGCTTAATATTCATTCCTATTCACATATAGTAGTTATTGAATGTTTGTGATGAAAATTGACCCACATTATTCAGAAAAATTGTCTTGATTGGATAATCTGAAAGTTGTGCTCGCAACAGGATTATTTGGGTGAGAAGCCTTGCAAAGGCAACATTCCGAGTAGCAAGTAAGCACACATGTGACCTCTTGTTGATGCATCAGCTAAACCCATGAAATAATGAAATGGTTCACTCGGAGGGTGTATTGGACTACATATATCTCCCTGAATTTGTTGTAGAAAATTAGGAGATTTAGAAATCAATTTTGAAGAAGATGGTCTGACAATCAATTTATCTTGTGAACAAGTAGAACATGGATAATCACTTGGTAAAAGAATCTTGTAGTTCTTTAGAGAATGTCCATGTGAATTGTCATTGATTCGACGCATAATTATTGATCCCGGATGACCAAGACGATCATGCCAATGTAGAAAATTCTTTGGATCAGAACACTTTTGGTGCATCACAACATTTGATTCTATAAATTTTATTCTGGTATAGTACAATTCAAAAGAAAAAGTATGAAGTTAGTACAATTCAAAAGAAAAAGTATGAAGTTTTTCTAGTACATGCTTCTGGCATAATACAATAGATATGATGTATAAATATTCTATGCCACCCTCATTCAAGTCTGCAGAACCTGATATTGTATTGACGCTAGCTTTAGATAATGTTAGTTTAGAATAATACTTTTTGCTACGAAGGATTGTGTGAGTTGTAGCACTATCCACTAGGCATACATCTCCATCTTTTATCTTGGAATTAACCAATGAATTACCAGGATCCATGTCTTTATATGAAAAACACACATGATTTTATAAATAAAGAAAATACATATACATGAATATTAAATAACACACAAAGATAACACTTACATACATATACTCAAATTATTTGCAGAAAATACAAGATAACATTGTTGGTCTAGATTCTCCATTTTATTTTCGCTTGGATTCACAAAAAATAGAAACATCTAGATTATCAAAATCGGATGAATAATCGATGAGGGTGATGCTAGATGTTCCCTCAACAAAATTTGTCTCTATCAATTTTTCTTTTTCTTTTTTGGATTTTTGATAGAGATCTGCCAAGTGTTTCAGTGTACGACAGACAGGTATGAGAACAGTGTCCTTTCATTCCATATCTATAACAACTGTCTTTAGACTTCTTAGAGAGTTTATTCGGTAAACTCTTCTCTTTCTTTTCTTTGTTTTGGTTGATCCACTTTTGGTGGTGTGGATAGTTGTTCCACTTCTGGTGGTGTGGGGTATTTTTTAATTTCTAATTTGGTGTGAAGGACTTCAGGCCTCCACGGTAACCCTTGTGAAAATGAGTATTTTTATTTTTGGCACGACCAAAACCATGCCTCTTCCTTGACTACAAAAAGATGTGACATTTATTTTTGGGAAGGCTTGGTGTCCAATTGGACGCGATTCATGATTCTTCATAAGTAATTCATTAAATAAAAGACATTATATGATTTCATTATAGGTCACGAACCCATGTTGCCTATATTATTGTTGTAATAAAATGTTTGATGCATGAAATGTTTAATAAGTCTTCTCTAATTTTTATGAATCTGATACAAACTGGTCACATAATTCCAGTTTAGCAGTAATTCTATGTACTGCTAATTTGTATTCGCTTACGCTCTTAAAATCTTGGAATCGAAGGTTGAACCATTCATGTCTAACGTTCAGAGGATAATAGTCTTTTGATGATCAAATTTTGCCTTTAATTTTTTTTCACAACTCTAAAAGATCTTTAACGGTGAGATACTTAATTTTTAATCCTTCATGGATGTGACAACGAAGAAAAATCAACGACTTTGCACGATTTTTAGGAGTTACCATGTTTTTATCCTTTATGGTATCTCCAATATTTTTTAAATCAAGGTAAAGCTCGACTTCTAGAGCCCATGACATGTAGTTATACCCTAAGATCTCTAGGCTTGGAAATTCCAATTTTGTGATGTTGATCATTTTTGTAAAGCTATATGAAAACAAAATAATAGAGTTAGTTAAATAAAATATGCTTATCAAATTGTTGTTATAAATAACGGCTTGATCACGATTACACCAAGTGTTTAATATTTTCATTTAATTTTAAGACCACATAATATTATTTGTCACTTCGATCATGTGTATAAATATGTTTTAGAATTTTTTTTTTTTTTGAATATCAGATTATCCGACCCTAAACCAATGAAAAAGAAGGCAAACGGATGGACACGTAGTTGGTTCAATTTATAAGTGGATACAAACCGAGAGCCCGACTCACCCAAAACTGCTTGTCTATAAAAACACCAAAACTCTAAAATGATATCAGATTTCACACATTAATTCTTTCTCTAGAAAGCTCCGCCTTTTCTCTTCTCCCTCTTAAAAATCCTTAACTTCATCTTCAAAATTCTATATGATGTCAGAAATAAATACTGTCTTTTGTTAGCTCTTTTGTATTCTCATCCTCTATTTAGTAATGATGTGCATTTTTCCTTATGTAATTACGCATCACTGTGGCTCTGATTATTACAAACTTACTTGATGTAATCGTATCAGTTGTAATTTATTTGTATGTTTTATTTTCTATTTTTTTTCAGGTTAGTAATAATCTCTTGTAATCTTGTATTAGTACTAAAGATCTCATTTATTTATGTTGATTTACCATCAAATGACTCTATTTATAAATCTGCTAGAAGAATATCGATGTAAAAGTAGAATTATCAAAATTTAGGAAATAAAACTAGTACTCATTATAAGATAAGGTGTCAAAGTATTACTCATCAGAAGATAAGGGGGTCAAAGCATAAAACTATTTATGTTTAGTCACGGCTTTTAAGTTTATTAAATAGGATTTGTCTTGAAAACTAGGGATTGATCTCACAGCATATTTAAAGTGAGTGGGATTAACCATCTCAATACATTTGAAACTCAAAATAAATTTGAAAATAAATAAACATGCATAAATATAATGAGAAAAATATTGCAAGCATAAATTAATATCTAAAGTGCTGCTAGTACACGTTAATAAGTTATGAGCTTCAAACTCTATAAATTAAATTATGGTACTCTGTTATCACAATAATTCAGGTTTATAATTTATATTGTAATTTAAAAACTTCATGTCTATAATTTTTATGCCTTTTTCTAGCATAATAATATTTCTCTGTACTTCAAGTACTTAGATTTTTCTATTATGTTCTTCAGAAACATAATTTGTATAAAAAATTTTATGTACCATAGGTACACACTTTAGATGCTTCGGACACTAATTAAATTATAATGACAATTTTAAAATCAACACACTCACATCATATTTTCTCATAACATGTATGGTGTTACACTAAAATTGGTTAATCCATATACTTGAGTTTACCTTTCGAGTATAAAAAATAATTCAGCGATGACTCAGTTGACTAACTCTCGTGCTAATAACGTATTGTAAAGCAAACAAATTTATGTGGGTGCAAATAATTAACTCAAACTAATTAAGAGATAGAAAAACAATACTGAAAGTGATAGAGGAATAGAGAAATATATTTCATCCGGTGTGTGTATCTTTCATTCAAAAGTGCAAAACCTATTTGTAGGCAAAACACATAGCCCTCTTGCATTTGTCGGTAGAAAGATGGAGGACTACTATACCCATTAAATATGGTAACTATTTGTGCATTATATGTTCATATTCAAATACTATTTGTTACTATTTATGTATAGTAGTCATCCAAATCAATAATATTTACCACATTATGTACGTTTTTTCATATTATTTCAATAGTGCCCACCCATGACCCATATTAGAATGATTCATTTTTCTTTCATTCATCTTATTGACACCTACCTGTTAAAAAAAATATATATTATTAACAACTCTGAGACTCACCCACACTAGCAATATATATTTTATATAATAAAATAAGTTAAGTTTGAATCTTGGAGACATAGAGAGGTTCAGATCGTTTTGAGACAAAACATAAACACATCTAACGGACAAAGTAATCTCAACATAAAAGACGGTTCAGATCATCTCAAAAATTTTAATCTAACGATCTACAGTGAATACTGAATTTTGTTTTCCCGTCCAACAACATTTCCTGACTCACGCCTCTTTCTTTCTCCCAATCTCTCACACCTTATCTATCTCCCAATTTCATCCCATATACTACTCTAGACTCCTATTGCTCATGTACCTCTCTCTCACTCATACGTCGTCTCTGTCTCTCTCCCTCCCTCAGTCTCCTCTCTTAGTCATGCCTCTTCTTTTCTTTCTTTCTTTCTCTCTCTCTCACTCTACACAGAAAACACACACAAAAAACCAAAACACTCACACATGCACTCAGATCCTACTGTGTTCACTTCTGCTTCTTGAAGTCCCTAAGGTTAGGTTTGTGTTTACTTCTGCTATTGCACTTTGAATTTCAGTAAGCTTCGATTTTTAGTTTTTTTGTTGTATTTCTTCGTTTGCTATACTCTACTTCATCTGAAATCTTTGTTATTCATTTTGTTTTATTCATGCAAAGGCCCTAACACCGATCACCACCTCAATCACGGTATTTTTCTCTATCTCAATCATGTTTTTTGTTTTGTGTGGTGTTTGCGTTTGTGTGTGTGTGCGTGCGTTAATTATTTTTTCTGTGTGAGTGTTTTGGGTTTCTCCCCCCTCCTCTCTCTTACTGTGCGTGTGTTCCCGGTGGTTTAAGTTTGGACTGGTGGGAACGACCGTCACTTTAAATTTCCCCTAGTGGGTTATTCTATTTGGATTGTTTGGTTACACTGTTTTTGGTGGGGGTCCCCATACTTGGACTGGATTCTCCATTGAAGCTTTTTCTGGTTTGTGGGAGTTTGTTAAACTCCCTACTTTGTGTTTCTTTGCGTGTGTGTGTGAAATTAATTTTTTTTCTGTGCGAGTGTTCTGGGTTTCTCCCCCCCCCCCCCTCTCTCTCTTACTATGCGTGTGTTTAAGTGTTTTTTTTGTGTGAATGTTTTGGATTTCTCCCCTTGCTCTCTCTCTCTTATTGTGCCTGTGTTCCTGGTGGTTTAGACTGCTGGGAATGGCCATCACTTTAAATTTCTCTTGGTGGGTTAATGTGTTTGGGTTGTTTGGTTACACTATTTTTGGTGCGTGTCCTCATACTTGGACTGGATCACTTTAAATTTCTCTTGGTGGGTTAATGTGTTTGGGTTGTTTGGTTACACTATTTTGGTGGGTGTCCTCATTCTTGGACTGGATTCTCTACTGAAGCTTTTTCTGGTTTGTGGGAGTTTGTTAAACTCTCAGCTTCTTCCAAGGTCATGCTTTGGTATCGTTATTTTCTCTTTCTCTCTCTCTCTACGGGACCAACACCACTCTAAGACTCCATTATCTCTCCTCAACTCTAAGGCTACTATCTCTCATCTAACTCTCTCTCCTATCTCATACCTCACCCATCAACTCTCTCTCACTGTGTTCCTCTTCTTCCGCCCTCTCTTTTCCCCCCTAGATTTAAAGTAAAAAAAAATTGGGAAAACCCTAACTAAGAATTGAAATATGGTGACCGAAATTCAATTAATGATTCTTTTGTCTTTGATGGATTTTCGATCCTAGATAATTTTTTCTTCCTATTGCTAGACTTGGCTATAAACCTGAAAACATTATGTACGCCACCTGTTTTATTGAGTGTCCTCAATTAAATTGATCCCATATTTTTTTTGTGTGTAGTGGCCAACAATGAGATTTTGTAGGGTTGTTGTGCATGGATTCTTTTTGCAGGAGCTGTTATTCGTGGGGGCTAGCCAAGCATTCTGTCTTCTTATCTCAATAGTTCATGAGACTCAGTAAGTAACTATTAGTTAATTACTTCATAATTTTTACTTTTTCATGTTTGTTTCGAGGGTGTTGTTCCAAATGTTGCCAAGGGAATTGGTGGGTTTAAATTTTTGCACCAACTGGCTATATAAATTGCAATGAATGAGTGTTATGGTTTATTTTACTAAGATTTGGAGGTGAATTTTGAAGTAGGATATGTGACTTTGAGGTATGTACGATTTTGTGCATTATTTTTACTGGCAGTTTAGGAGTCACTCAATTATGACATCGTCAAATCCATATGTATTTTTTTTATTCCTTACATAAAAGTTGTATGCTTGAATTTTTCTTTAAATTTTTTTCCCTAATTTTTTTAGTTCAATGGCCAATTTTTTTTTTGTTTAGTGGAATTGGGTGATTGAATGATAGTCGTTTGATTTAATATGGTTGAAACAAATTTGGTTAATTTTTCTAATTTTACACTTTTGGTCTTTAGTTCAATGTTGATTTTGTGATTTTGTGATTTTTGATTGTTAGAGATTTTCTCTCTCTAAAGTGACCAGTGTTACCCAATGTTTTCCTAACAAACATCATAGTGGATTTTAATAGAGAACAAATTTCTCTTAGAGTCCAAGACCGTTACTATTTCCAATCAAAGGAGCATGTCGTACTCTCTAAATGAATAGATCATGTCAAAGTCCAAATGTTTAGGGATTTGATTTCAAAGTTTATAATTGCCTATAGGTATCTCATTATTTTGGTTCTTTAATAAAGTCCAATGTAAGTGGGTTTAAAAAAAAATGGCGTGAGGAAATCAATNAAGGATATAATGATAATTTAAACATCTAAATAAAAAAGGACATGTTAGCTTTTATAATTTTTTATAAGGGCAAAATAGTAAATTAAAAATTTTTCATGTTAAGTTACTTTTATTAGTAATATAAATAAATTTTTTTTTCATTATTCTGTACCTTCGGAGGCACAGACATTTACTAATATATGTATATAATAAAATAGAAGTGTGTTTAACTTTTATCCTCATTATATTTCCCTCTCAAAACTATCACCAATCACTTATCTCACCCATCGTCCCTTTGTCAAACTCAAATGTCAAATCACATCACTCATTTCTATCACATATTGAATCATTTATATATTTCTTCCCTAAAAATATCACACCACTCATTTCTATTATATATTTAATCATTTAATAGCTAATATATTTTGAAAAAATTTAATATAATGAGTTTAATTTTTTTGACGCTCGAATTANAGAATTGGGAGTGAATTAATTTGTTTAAAATATTAACGTGTAGCACAATTTTTTTTTAATGTTCAAATGCAAGATACCAACATGGGTATGATTCATGCCGTGTTGTATTCATTTTTGTATTTAATTTTTTTGATTAGTTCAAAGAAAATTGTCGAAATATATNATGAGTTTAATTTTTTTGACGCTCGAATTATATATTTTATCGTGTCTTCAGATACGGGTTATGACTAGTATATATATATATATATAACGGTTACAAGTCTTGGGGTTAACTTATGCGTATCTCAATTAATTTTCTCTATTATTCGATCAAAAACAAGTCATCCATAGCNTTCAATTGTACTTTCAACTATAAGTACGAAAGTTATTAGTAATAGTGTTGTTGAATAGGTGTTTGAATGTCGAAATAATAGATCTTGGTGTAGTGAAAGGTACATTCTTAAATGTTTTCAATGATTTTTCATTTGGTATGCCTTTTAATTGACTAGCAATGCACGACATGCTTTACACGTGAAAAATTTTGTTAAAATATTAGGTAAAATACATAAAGAAAATCTAATTATGTAGCTACATTAGATATTATCTCATATTTATCATATTTAAATTATTTGTATTATCTTCATAACTATAAATATCCAATGGACTCATTTTTCGTGATTCTTTCATTCGGGCTACCAAATAGTAAGGGTTATGTATTTTTCATTTCTTGATTTTTTTTTCTTTTGTCTTTCTTATTTTTACTTTGTGCATCATTAATTGTTTTACCAAATTATTTTAATTGTGAATAAAGAGATAAGATAAATATAGTTATTTTTAGGCATTAGAGATGATATTTTATCAATAGAACTGTCGATGTGCATTAATATTGGGGTTTTTATCAATGGACCTTTGGCCCAATGAATACTCTTTGTCTTATCAAGACTTTATTTTTTTGAGGTCAAGAGTTCAGGTCCTCCTCCCCTTTCCGTTTCCCATCCCCTCCCAAAAAAAAAAAAAACAAATTAAAAAAAAAATATTGGGGTTTTGAAAAAAAAAAAGAATAATATTATTTTTCTATATTATTTTAAACATAACATGGCCATTTAAAAGTTTTGCAAAAACGGAGAGATTTGTATAATATATTAGATATTCATTTATTATTTAAATACAAAGGATATAATGATAATTTAAACATCTAAATAAAAAAGGACATGTTAGCTTTTATAATTTTTTATAAGGGCAAAATAGTAAATTAAAAATTTTTCATGTTAAGTTACTTTTATTAGTAATATAAATAAATTTTTTTTTCATTATTCTGTACCTTCGGAGGCACAGACATTTACTAATATATGTATATAATAAAATAGAAGTGTGTTTAACTTTTATCCTCATTATATTTCCCTCTCAAAACTATCACCAATCACTTATCTCACCCATCGTCCCTTTGTCAAACTCAAATGTCAAATCACATCACTCATTTCTATCACATATTGAATCATTTATATATTTCTTCCCTAAAAATATCACACCACTCATTTCTATTATATATTTAATCATTTAATAGCTAATATATTTTGAAAAAATTTAATATAATGAGTTTAATTTTTTTGACGCTCGAATTATATATTTTATCGTGTCTTCAGATACGGGTTATGACTAGTATATATATATATATATAACGGTTACAAGTCTTGGGGTTAACTTATGCGTATCTCAATTAATTTTCTCTATTATTCGATCAAAAACAAGTCATCCATAGCGAAACTAAAGTATTCATGGGAGATAAATCTCTAATAGTCTGACTCTAAAAGACTGTTAAGATTTAATTCAATACGCATGAATTTACAATTAATTCGTGTTACAACTTCAACTATCTTTGGGATTCCACAAGCAACATTTCGGGACAGGCGGAGAAAAGAGATACTCCCATGGGAGAACAACAAAGAGATACATCCATGGGTGAACAACAAAGAGATACATCCATTATCCATATAATTGGAGAACAACATGTATGACAGTGACTATGATGCTCCAAACTATAAAATTTCTTCGAGATATATTATAAATAATTTTAATTAATCATATATTTATTTTTTATTTTTTGTATCATGCTTACCGATTTTTGGCCTTTCATCTTCCATGAATTTTTAAAAACAAACATGATGTAATAAAACAAAAATGCATCATGTTATTTTTATCAGTTGGGGAAAAAAATAAAACTAATTAAAGTGTTCAGTGCCCACTTAAAAATAAATTTCTAACTCCACCCCTTGCCAAGAAGATATGCAGAAGGAAAACAATGGTTAGGACTTGCTCTGTTTCTCATTTACACTCCATCAACTTAATCACATTCAACAACTGGCCTATTAGTAATGGCTTTGTCAAATGGGAATCCATTCCGACATCATCTATAGTCTTGCTTGATTCTTCAGTCAGTGGATTAGCAGTTAGAGCAATGATGGGAATGTGGACACCATAGACTTTCTCCTCTGCCCGTATCAGTTTTGTTGCTTCAAATCCACTCATTACTGTCATCTGCTTAAGCCACCCAAAAAAAAAAGTTTCATGTTTGCATAATCTGCAAACTACCCATGAAATATTGGGTTTCTGTAGATTTTTACTCCAAATTAAGCATAATCAGTGAGAATCCATATTTGAAAATTCAACATGAAGATAGTAAGTATATCATGAAGATGAGAGTCTAAGAAATACCTCACAATCCATCAATATAATATCATACGGGAGAGTCATTGAATGTCCTTCCTTGCTTTGATCACGTAAAGCTTTGCAGACTTGATCGAACGCCTCTTGCCCATTCTCACAAACTTCAACTGTTGCTCCATTTTTACAAAGAGTAGCAACTGCTACCATGGATAGCACTGGGTTATCTTCAACAACCAAAACTTTCTTCCCACTCAAGGGCTTCTCACTGCTCTCTTCATGGCATTCATGTATTACTATTTTCTGTAGTTGGGGAGGTGAAGAAGTTCCCAGATGAACACCAGTTGTAGTAAACTCATTCGAAGCATTGGGGCCGATGGAATATTGCACCACTTGAGCTGCCTCACTTATCATCTTGTATTGGTGTGCACCACCAAATTCAGGGAGAAGTCCTAGCACATGATATAAACGAGAACCATGAAATGGTTTTGACAAAATGTGATCGCATGGAAGAGTTGGCCTATTTTCTTCTTGCTCTGAGTTAGTGTGACGCATAACTCGGTTGTCTAACCATACTACTTTACAAAGAGAATTCTGTATGTCTTTCCTAAAGTTGGAAACAAGTGGACAAAGTTCCGAGAAAGGTCCAGCTCCAGCATCAATAACAATTAGTATGAAATTTGATGAACTTCTAGAGTTGGATTTCTTGCAGTGAGGCACAGCATGATCACACCCATCCTTGGTGGCTGAAGCTCCATCGTTTGCACCAGAATTAGAGTCATTGGATGCAGATTTGTCTGAAGAACTGAACTGGCAAAGGTCCAACTTTTGCTTTATCTTCTCAAGAACATGAAATAATTCTTTGCCCTGCTTTACAGCAGACACTTTTATACCTAGGTTCTCAATCCACTTCTTTGAGATTCTTCGACGTTCTTCACCTGCAAGTAGGAGTATAACCTGGGATCCCTCTGATCTGGGAGCAGGGGAGCGAACAAGTCGCCCAAAATGTTGATGAATATCACTTGAAGGGCTATTATTTAGCATATAGTTTCCATGTTCCTCAATATCAGTACATTCAGGCTCACGTGTTGCAAGGAAAATATTGAATCTGAAACAAGTGCCTCTTTCACCATGTTCTTTATCAACAATTTTGATTTCTCCTCCCATTAGACGGACCTGGCAAATAAGTTAAACCTGATTCAGTTAAGCATATCTAAAGTTGAATACTTCTAAACATTGAAATAATCTGTCTGCTCTCCAACCACTTTGTCTTGCTCCTTCTCTTAGTGAAAACAAAAGACAAGCAGCGCCAGTCTTTTGTTTTCAGCAAAGAAGTGATACGTGAGGCAATGTTACATAATCATTAATTCAGTTACTCACCAGAGATTGAACAATACCAAGTCCCAAACCACATCCTCCTTGTCCGAGAGCTGTTTCTTTAACCTGAACAAAGTTTTCAAAAACAGATTTTTGCTTGTCTTTGGAAATTCCCTTGCCCGTGTCGTCTACCTCAAACACAAACTCCATAGAATTAGGATTTTGTTGGACTGTATGAAGGTCGTCCAATGCATTGAAACTGCCATTATTCTTGTAACACAACCTTGACAAACAATTCAACAGACCATTACGATTAGAAGCAATAATGGCCTTTTCTTTACTCGTCTTCTTGACTATGGCACGAACTGAGATGTGACCTTCTGACGTGAACTTCACAGAATTGCTGAGTAAGTTGCACAGTATCTGTTTAAGTTTCCCTCGATCACCTTTAACATGATGTATTTTCAAAATAGAGCCATCACAAGGGTCGAGCACAACATCTATGCCTTTCTTCATACCAATTGGATAGTACATGTCAACGACGTCCTCAAGAACTTGGGCCAAGTTGAATTCTTCTTCTTCGAGTTGCATCTTACCGGCTTCAATTTTAGTTGTATCAAGAACAGAATTTAGTATCCCTGCAACATTGTTTTGAATCAACCTTGATAAAAGTTATCACTAATATACGCCATGTCTAAAACCAAAAATACAATAAATAGCAGGCTGATAAACAATTTAAGTAGGTCTATTTAACAATCAAAATGGTATTCTAAATCTGTGATCTCTCAGTTCTATCCATTGAGCTGGTGTAGTGAATCAAGGAAATAAGTTGTTCGTTAACATTCACACATATAGATATTAACAAGGTGATCAAGAAATTTAAGCCTCTATTGAGTTCAATGTCTTGTTTTTTGAAGCAATTTCTAGAGCCTGCCAGTGAAAACACGATATCAAAGGAAAAAAACTGACCTAGAAGGTCCCTGGTACAAGTATTAATCTGTACCAAGTTGGCTGCCAACTCAGATTTCGGAGGGGCATCTTCGTGACAGAGCTCTATCAAACCAATAATGGCTGCCAAAGAAGCTCGCACATCATGACTTGCACTAGCAAAGGCAAGACTTTTGTTCATACTCTTGCGCTCTGCTTGTTGAGTTGAATCCTTTTGCTTTATGAGTGCCGAACATAAGAACATTTCCCTTCTTGCAGCTCTTAAGATTAAGATCAAGAAAATGCAAAGCGAGGCAACTATGATAACAAACATGAGTACAAGAAACGCGAGCACTAGATTGCTGTTTCCTTGAACCATGCCTTCCAATCCATTTGTGGGGAAAGCCAACATATATACCTGAAAAATGTAAATTACAGCCACATATATAGATTAAACTCATAAATCATATAAATGGACACAGTTAAATGAGTGACAATGCATGTGTTAATTGGGGAAGATCACCAACAAAAGGACCATCAAGTAATAATCACGTATCCCCTTGTAAAATTAGGGTGCACTAATCCAGTTTGTGAGTGCATATGTTTCCAAAGCACACAAAATATTACTGTCATATATGAGAATTTTGTGGTCAGAAATAAGACATACAGATTGAACTCCAGCAAATTCAAGTGTTGAGCAGTAGCATATGTGCTTCATTCCCATAATATTCATATGAAAGTGACCCGGCTTGCCATCATTGGCCCTGCATGAATGGTTACCAGAAACATTTTCAAGATCACCAGTTAGTTTGATAACCTGCACAGAGACCGTGCCATTGTATACGACTATTTGAGTGCCTGGCAGATTAGTTTGCACAAGTACTTGTCCATTATCTGTAGCCAATGAAAAGTCCCCACTGTGAAAGTCTATACCAAGAAAGTGATTGATGATCATTTGTGCTGGAAAACCAATGGCGATCACTCCTCTTCCATATATAGCAACACTGTTGAGAATTAGGAGATCCTGAGCTTTATTCCAACCTGTCTCTAGCGAAGAATACGCAAGTGTACTGTTCAAGGCTTTTTCAAACCAACTTGTATTCGCTGTGATCATAGAGTTTAAACTAATTGCTTGTCCATATAGCTTCCCAGTGTCACGGTTCACAGGCTGAGTGTACCACGTTGAAGAAAATGAAGTGTTTGAAAATACTGCAAGAGTTTGATCTTCATCATTATAAAATGAGAACACCAGACCATCTAATCCTACATATGAAACTTGTGATACCAGTGGAATAGTTGAGAATGCTAGAAACAATGCAGGTGCAACCTAGAAGAAATCGAAAATCATGTTAGCATTTTTTACTAACTTTTCTTTTTGAACTAGTAGGAATTTCATTACATCATTGCACGAGGGGAGGGGGCCGGGGTACTAACCTTTGTTTGGATAGCGGGGAATGATAAATCGGTTCCATTTAGAGATGAACTCAGAGCTCTAGCTAGATTGGAAGCAGATAAATTAAATGGAGGTAACAACCTTGCAGTGGTTTCTACTTGTGAAAAAGTTTTGTTGCGAATCTCATTAGATTGCAACATTACATTGTGTTCAATTTGTTTTGTCAACAAACACAATTTCGAGATCATAAAACTTGATAGTCCCTGAAATGGAAATGTTAGAAAAGACTTTATAATAAGTACAACTACGTGCATAGTCTTATGTAAATTGTTTGAAGGAATGTGTAATCAAAATAATAAAAGAAAAACAAAGAGTAAGAGGAATTACTAGGAGGATGAGAAAACAAACAAGACGAAGGATTATGGTTGCGCAGAACTTTATTGGTGTCATTAGATAATCATAAATCGGTACCTCAAACCTGTGATTCCATAAGAAAATGAGTTTGATGAGTTTACAATGGAAGAATTTTATGCAAATCAAAATAAGATTTTATTGTCTTGCTATGAAGTGTAACAAAGGTCGACCAAACTATAACGGGTACTAAATTAGGGGTTTGGGCCCCAATCAAAAAAATAAGTTTCCAATTGAGATAACAAATAAGTTTTCAGCTCAGATTATCGTGTTTTTTAATACATAATTCTATACCCACAATAATTTTTAATTTATTTGTTAATTTACAATAGTATATACCATGGATAATCATGGATTAAGCCCACACTATGAAAATAAATTAGGCAAAACGATATTAAAGGAATAAAGTAAAAAAAAAAAATTGCATTTTAGAAAACTGATTTTAAGAGATGTATTTAAATTGATTCTCTTTACTGGTATCTCTCACCTGCCATCTATAATTCCTCTCCTTTTAACACCCCAGTTGAGTCTCTCCCCTAAAGTCTCACATCTGTTAACTATAATTTCTGTCCTTTGTTCTCTCTCTTGCTCCTTAATGTTAGCTGAACTAAATGTTAACAAAGTGAGGTGGTACATACATATGTATACATCTACCCTTAAAATCCAATTACATATAAAAAAATTATATGTCTCCAAAAGTAATGTCTTTAAAACAAAATGACCCAAAACTTCAATATTCACAATAATATAATTCATGCTATACTCAATTAAAATTGTCTCCGTTACTCCTTTTTTTTAACAGAGTAAGCACCTACATATTAAAAAGGCTAGCTAGTATGCTTTGGCCATGCATTGTAAGATTGAATGTAATGAAAATGTGAGCATATTAAAGGGTGAGAGAGACGGTCCTATGAGAATAAAAAGTGAGTCTCCAAGACAGACCCACATACCCCCCCCCCTCTCTCTCTCTCTAGAATGATAGTGCATTTTGGCTAAACAAATGACAAAAAGATTGTGCCTAAACACTGATAACCTTCACAGTATCTAAACATCTTATTAAGTTTTCCAACTTAGTCATGAAAACACACACACAAGCAGTCAACACAAAAGAGAGAAACCAGAGGTAGGGAGAAAGAGAACAAAAGCTTCCTCAACCCCCAAACCACCCCGAAAACAATGTGTTAACCCCTCACAACAAACACACACCCAACATACAGAAAAAAAGAAACAAAAGAAGGAAGGCCGAGGGAGGGAGAAAGAGAGAGTAAAGCATACCTTGAAGAGAGACGGAAAAAGATGGAAGCTGAGAGATAGAGAGACAGGTGGAGTGTATGAGGAGGACTCTTAACTGAATTCCTCAATCAAAATTTATAAACAGATACACAAGAGTTATCAGATAAAAAATTTAAGATTTATCATAATTTCTTATAATTAAGTTAATTAAAAAGGCCAATGATAGAGTGCCACTTAATATTTTACCATACTGCAAAATAAAAAAAAAACTTAAAAAATTAAGAATGTGAGTTTAAAAGCTTCTCATTATTCGTAAATACAATTTTTTAGTATATAGTGATCTCTCGAAACTATCATTTTTTAAGTATATAGGGATCTCTCGAAACTATCATATAGAACTTCACGATTTATATTCATTATGAATATGACAAGTTTTATACATACCAAATATCACAGCGGAGAGACTAATTATGTATACAAGCTCTAATAGATTTCGTTAAATTTTTTAGAAGAGACTCATTGATCTAAGAGTATCTTCATCACCAAAATGCATTTTACTTACTCAAAAAATAATATTTTCTATTTTAACTACTCACTTTTTTAATACACGTTCCAACATATTTTCTATATTTTTAACTATACCTTTTAAACATTATTTCTCATTCTTTTTGTATTATTTTTTTTAGAATAGTGAAAGGAAAAAAGAGAGAGAAAATAATATAAATTATCTTTACAAGTTGTTACAGTGATACTTTATATTTAGAGTATCACTGTTACAAAAATCTATTTTACAGTATGTGAACATAATTTGTTGGAGCATGATTTTTGACTTTAATTAATTAAATTTTAACTATTTTACTCATTTGAAACATCTGTTATCTGTTAGAAATGCTCTAACTAGTCACATTCATCTGATAAATTTTTTTTTTTTGCAATCACATCGTCATTTCCAGTAATTGAATCCTCCCCCCATTATGGCATTGGCATATTTAAGAGTAAATAGCAGTGACACTCTCTAGTTTCTTGTAATTTCACTAAGTCCCTCCCTATTTTTAAAATAACATTAACATGACAAAGTACAACAAATTCTCCCACCACCTAGCAGATTAGTAAGTGCCATACCGGTTTTGCTGGGTAAACAAATTTCATAACAGGAACTGTCCAATGTACCCTCATGTGGAATAACCAATTTTTCACCATTGGAGTAAGGGTTGATATATGATGGCAAAATTAGAAATATGTAACTTCTCTCAACAGGTAGCATTGACAAGCGTGCAAGTGTAATTTTTAAAACAACAAGGGATCCAATGAAAGTATAAAAAAAATAAAAAAGAGTATCATCGTAATTTATTACTCTTGGTTTGATTATGAGACTTTGTTCACCCTAATTTCATCTTATTAAGTTAGACCCACCTAAAATTCGATTCAAACTCCACATTATGAATAACAAAAATCAATTCATTGAATTAAACTTGATGTTATTTAGAAGAGAAAAGTTGTGTCCACCATAATTTTTTTAAAATTTAAAATCCCAAATAATGTGTGATATCAACAGTTGCTAAATTTAGTAAATATTTGTGGGACCTATTGATCCAATAATTTATATTGATTTGGTGGAATTTTTTTTTTTTTTTTGGTTTTGGTCAAGGATCATTGTTGTATTTAGAAGAAGAAAATCAAAGTTGTAATGTTGGACCCACCTCTTGATCGGACCGTGCCCATGGCTTCCCATCACCACCATTTCAATGCCCAACTTTTCCGCCACCGGCAAATCACGTCCCTTGGATCTCCTTGCTCCACCCTCGTTTTTTTTTTGGGAAAAATTTAAGTCACACACTTTTTAGTTTGTCATATTTTTAAGAACACTCTTTTTTATTTTTTAAATCTCCAACGACACCCCTGTCAGATTAAATGTATTAATTAGAATGTAATTTTACTAAATTACCTACAATACATTTTAAGAAAAACTTTATACACACCTTCTCTAGATAGACATATCTTTAATGCGATCCCTTATATTTTTTTAAATGTTTGTATGTATTAAAATTCGAGGTGATTAAAATTTAATTCGAGCTAATTAAAATTTATTTTTTATATATTAAAATTTAATTTAATTAAAAATTATATTTTTAATATATTAAAATTTGAGCCGATTAAAATTCTAATCGAGACTCAAATCAAATTTTAATCAACTCATATTAAATTTTAATAGATCTGATTTTTGATACATAAAAATAAATAAATTTTAATTGACTCAAATTTTAATACCTAAAAATAAATTTTAATTGATTCAAAACAAATTTTAAGTGGAGCTAACAACACAAGTAGAGTTCAAATTGGCTCTAACAACAAAAGTAGAGTTCAAATTGGCTCAATTTTTAGTACGTAAAAGACTTTTAATAGACTCAAATTTTAATACATAAAAAAAATCAAATTTAATTAGTTCGAATCAAATTTTAATATACAGGAAAGAAAGTTTAGTTAGCTCAAATTTTAATATGTATAAATCAAATTTTAATCAAAATTTATGTATAAAGCCTGTTTAGAGTTTGTATAAAGACAATTTTGGTATTTTAGATAATTTATTTTTATTATAAATAATGGTTTAATAGCAGAGAGTGTCAGCGGTGTTTAAATATAAATTAGAAGGGAGTGTCACTAATGTTTTTAATAATATAGGGGGTGTTCTTAAAAATATGGTACACTATAAGGGGTGTGGTTGAAAATTTTTCCTTTTTTATTGTTTTTTGTTAGTGGAATACAAAGTTTCTCCTCAAGTTGACTCTACAATTTTATTAATCAAATTGACATTTAATTTCATTAATTCAAATATTAATTTCATCACACTAACACTAATTTTTGCTATTTAACACCAATTTAATATTTAATTTAATTAATTTTATAATCAATTTTATCTAATTAATATTTTCAAATTTAATTATATCAAATTAACATTCAATTTATTTCATTCATAATTTCATCAAATTAACATTAAAACTGAGTTTCAAATTCAGAAAATTAACATTTAATTTCATTAATTTAAATATTAATTTCATCACACTAACACTAAGTCCATAGAATTTAACACAAAATTAATATTTAATTTCATAAAATTCATATTTAATTTAATAAAATTAATATATTAAAAATTAATTTTTTTAAATTAATATTTAATTTATTTTTATCTAACTAATAACAAATTGAGCTTCAATTTCATCAAATTGAACTTCAGTTTCTTTACACTAACACTAATTTCATCAATTCAACCCTAAATTAATATTTAATTTCAAATTCATATTCCATTTCTTCAAATTAACAAATTTAATTTTATTAATTCAAATATTAATAAAATGTAATTAAAATTGACATTTAATTTCATTAAATCAAATATTAATTTCATCAAACTAACACTAATTTTATCAATTTAACACCAATTTCATATTTAATTTAATCAAATTTATAATCAATTTCATCCAATTAATAATTTTAAATTTAATTTTATAATATTAACATTCAATTTATTTCATTTAGAATTTTCTCAAATTAACATCAAAATTGTGTTTCAATTTCATCAAATTCACATTTAATTTCATAAAATAGATATTCAATTTAATAAAATTAATATATTAAAATTTAATTATGTCAAATTAACATTTAATTTATTTTTATCAAACTAACATCAAATTGAGCTTCAATTTATATTAAAATTTAATTCCGTTAAATTAATATGTAATTTTTTTTTTATCAAACTAACATCAAATTGAGCTTCAATTTCATTAAATTGAACTTTGATATCATCACACTAACATTAATTTCATCAATTAACCATAAATTAATATTTAATTTCAAATTCATATTCCATTTCTTCAAATTAACATATTTAATTTTATTAATTCAAATATTAATTTCATCACACTAACACTAATTTCATAAATTTAACACCAAATTAATATTTCATTTCATGAAATTCATATTCAATTTATAAAACTAAAATTTTAAAATTTAATTTCATTTGATGAAAGTAAATTATAAATTAAATAAATTGAATTTTATTGAAAATTTAATATATTAAAATATTAATTTGTTAAAATTAAATATTAATTTGGTGTTAAGTTGATGCAATTAGTGTTAGTGTGGTAAAATTAATATTTTAATTAATGAAACTAAATGTCAATTTGATGCAATTGAAGTTCAATTTGATGTTAATTTAATGAAACTAAATTTTAATTAAAATGTTCATTCCCGTGACCATTGCCCTATGCCCAACCTCCCACCGATCAAGTCAATATTCGCAAATTTAAGTTTTCTTGTTGACCAAAATTACCCTTCTTCCAGACATATAAATATGGATAGTTTTTTCTTCGACTAGGGTAAGCTTATTGTAAGCCTTTTGAAAGAGAAAACTCATATTCTACTTAGAGAGCCTTTACCATAACTTTAACAAACGCATTTTCGAGATCATGAAACTTGATAGTCCTTGAAATGGAAATGTTAGAAGAGACTTATAAGTACAACTACATACATGGCCATAGTTAAATTGTTTGGAGGAATGTGGAATCAAAATTAAAGAAAAACAAGAGAGTAAGAGGAAATACTTGGGGAATGAGAAAACAAACATGACGAAGGATTATGGTTATGCAGAACTTCATGGTTGTAATTAGATAATTATAAACCAGTACCTCAGACTTGTGATTCCATAAGGAAATGAGTCTGATAAGTTGAGTTTACAATGGGAGAATTTTATGCAAATTATAGTTTTGCTGAAAATAAGATCTTTTTGTCTTGCTGTGAAGAATAACCAAGACCAACCCAATTATAATGGCTACTAAATTAGGGGTATTGGGCTCCAACAAAAAAAATGCCCTTAATTTATAGGTTTATAGTATAGTCGATAAGATAAATTTAAACTTATTAAAGTTGAGTCTAATAAAAAAACCTAATTAAAATTTAAGCCAACAAAAAAAAAATAAAATCTTAGCTATATGATTTGGGCTCAAAAGTNAAAAAAAAAAAAATCTTAGCTATATGATTTGGGCTCAAAAGTCCAGTCTAATAACATACACTTAAATTTGGAAAAAAAAAAAAAATTGGATTCACTTGTTTAGCAGGGAATGGTGGTGGAAAATGAAGCAAATATAATTTTTTTATAAAAATTTTATGCATTGTTTTTTGAAATGAAAACGGCAGAAAATTCATTAATTTGAAATGTCGATAAGGAAGCTGAGGTATTACAAAGTTTGCCGTCCGTTCCTTCCATACAATCAAATCATTATCAAATTCAACGTGTTAGCCAAATGATGTGCCACATTATTACCTGTCCAACTGTCCTATGGACGGTTGATACTTCGAAGAAAATAAAATTTTGCATCCCATGATGAATATCCAAAATAAGGGAGCCGAAGGAGAAAATTCTCTTTTATCAGCAGTTCCTTTATAGACTTCATGGCCATCGAGGAATCTCCTTCTAATATTATTTCTTGGCAACCTTGTTATCAAGAATCAGAATGTCTTGTTGATACGTACGAAATGTTTCAAAATTTTAACACTTCAAAACGAAACAGTAATTGAATCACAAAATTTAAGTGTTTCGATCGAAACGGTACTGTTTTTAGACCGTTTCGATCGAAACAGTATCATTTCAACGAAACAGTGATATATTCGGTTCACTATGAATAATTATATTTAATACTCCACTATAATTATATTTAATACCCACTATAATTACATTTAATACTCTACTATAATTATATTTAATTCCCACTGCTATTCGGCCTTTTATAATTTTTTTGTTATAAGAATAAATAATTACACTTAATATTCTACTATAATTATATGTAATACTCAATGTAATTATATTTAATACCTACTATAATTATATTTAATACCTCACTGCTGTGCAAGTATTTTTGCTTTTTTTTTGTTATAAGTATTAACAATTATATTTAATACTCACTACAATTATANGCATGTATTTTGCTTCTTTTTTTTTTGTTATAAGTATTAACAATTATATTTAATACCCTAATGTAATTATATTTAATACCCACTGTAATTACATTTAATGGTCACTGCAATTACATTTAATTTTTAAGTATACATAAGTACAATTAATTTAATTTGATACCCTTTATTATTAGTATTATAATAAAATAGTATTATTATTTGGATAATATTACCGTAATAATATAAGTTAGAGTAATTATTGTCATCATATTTATGTCACATATGTAATTTCTCTAAATAGCTATCCAGAGCCTACACCGATGTATGAGCATGCTCGACACTCCACTGGGGATGGATGTAGTCATGTAAATATGTACTCATTAGCATTTCATGTGTATTATAAGACATTAATATTTATGTAAAAATGTGTTTATTTCATAAAAATTAAGTGTTTGAAACTAATTTAAGTGATTTTCGCTACATGTCAAGTCTTTTTTTCCCTCAAATTTAAATTTATTCTTATATAAATTGATGTTAATCCAATAAATATGTTGAATTAATCAATTATTTAGCTTATCTTTATAAATTAATGGATTGTATTTGTGTTTCTATACGTTTTCATATTTTTTCTGTATTTTCATTGCGTTTTCGAAACGTTTTCATTTTTTAGCTGACCGAAACGGTATTTCGAAACGAAATTTCGATCTTTGCTTGTTATTGAGCAAACCACAATGCTTCCATTGCTGCCATTGCCTATGCTATCTTAGCATCATTATTTGCAAAAAGCTTCATTGACATACTAGCTACAAAAAATCTCCTTTCATCTCTAGTGACAACTCCAACACCAATTTTCTGCTTCTGCTCAAAGATATCTCCATCAAAGTTGACTTTAAAAGTTGCAGATCTAGTAGGATTCCACCTGTCAATGAAAGGAAAAGATGAATTAGACTTAGTAGGTTCTAATGCACTATGATACTGATGAAGATACTCCATTGTTTTTGTTGCAATTTTTGTTCACTCTTGCTTAGTGCCTTGGTAGATAGATCCCAGTGTTTCTGTTTCGCCATATCAACCAACAATGCGTAAGGGGAAGTCTTTGTTAGGTAAAGTGCGATGAGATTCTTGCAAGCACTGATTTGGAGGGAGAGCCCTTGCTTGCCAATCTAACAGAATTGTACTTTGCTTCCAAGATTCTGCTGCATAAGGACATTCTTTAAAAATATGTATCCAAGTGATGGGACATTTTCAGACACTCCCAGATGATGACACGTGTCAATGAAAACTCTCTGCTCTGATCTCAACACGTCTTCATCGGTTTCCAACCCCCTGCCCCGAGGATGCTATTCACAGGGATCAAGGATCCCCAACCCACCATGGACTGACACGTATTCTTCGGCAGTTTGGGTATATCGGTCCTAATCATGCTAGTCCCTCAGCACCGAGGTGTATCTATCCACGTGGGCGCTTCTGCTCCTGCAGGGGCTATTGATGGACAGATCACTAGCCTAGAATAGGCTAGACTAGCCATCATGACCTCGTCTTACTCAAATAGTGTCAAGAGGCACAAGAAAGTAGAAGGCTCAACCAAAGGGGAATGGACACGTGGCGTATTGTGTCAGATTAGAGACAAAAAGACTAAAATGCCCTTGTTGACACACGACTTGGGAAATCAAGTATTTAATGCATCATTCCCTTGATAAGATAGCATTTAATGACTGAGAGGCTGAAAGTGAAAAGTAATAAATGTTCCAATGCCTGGGTATTTAATACATCCCCGCCGAGAGAAGTTCATTAAACGTTCGACAGACCGAGGAGAAAGCATTAGTTGCTCGGGGTCCCGAGCAATAAAGAATAAGAACATTACTCATAGAAATTCGTGTGCGCACTGCCCACTTTCAATGATTACCTACTAGCTACGCTATTAGCAATGATGAGTTATTAAGGTATAAATAGTCCTCACAAATACAGAAAAAGGGTACGCAAAAAAACCCTTTTCTCAAGCATCACACAGTGTTTTCTTCTTCTCCTCCCTCAAAGAATTGACTTGATTGTCGGAGGGGATACACAGGAAAACACTTTGGCGCCCTTCTAACTTATTTTTTTCTGTTCCAGGAACCTCCCTTAGCCTCCCAGGATCATTCAAGCTACTCATAAAAATGATTTATTATCCCTCCTTAGGCCACCTTCGACCCTCATAACCGGTCCCAAGTAGCAAGATTGACCACTTGATCGACGGACACGTGTTCATCACGGAAGAGATCTTTTCTTGTATTTATATTGTGCAGGATCGTGCACGCATAATCTGGCGCCATCCGTGGAAAACGACTAGTTTTCCTAGTTCCATTTCTAGAAAGAACAGTGACCATGGTGAATACTCGACAGAAAGGGAAAGGTCCCCAGCAAAGAAGTCTCGAGTTACAAGCTCCTCATCATGACGAGGGGAAGGATCACGCCCAATAGGAACGTTTCTGTTCAGTCAAGGGGGCATACTCCTCTAACCAGTATGGGCATTAGGTCAGGAGGATCCGCCCCTTTGGCTCGTCAACTGGCGGAAGTGATCGAAGAAAAGTTTGGGGATCGACTACGGTAGTTAGAAAAAGATAATGTGAATGTCCTAAGCTGGCTCAATGAATTTACAGCCCCCGGCGATGGATCAAGAGACTCATTTCGTTCCTGCGGACGCTCCGTCCGGGAAGCAGAAATCGAGGACTTGAGAAATCACTTGAACAACAAAGCTGAGAGTTCCAGGGTCCCAAAGCGCCCAAGAGCCAATGAGCACCCCCTCGATGGTCATTCCAGGAAGGCGAGGCCTTTGGCTTGGGACGACCTCCGATGAAGCCTTTCAAGGCGCGGGAAGGGGGACGAGTCCGAGGAAGATTCAACCCTTTCCACACGACGCCCAGAGAAGGAAAACCCCGTCAACGACCTTAGAAACCTCAGAGGACATCCCCCTGAGATGGAAACTGACCTCAGAGCTTGGTTGGAATCCAGAAGAAGGGGCAAGGCCGTCCAGGACGACGCAGGAGACGAGGTAATGCAATCCCCTTTCACTAGGGATATCCGAGAGATAGAGGTACCACAAAATTTCGTCGTGTCAAGGTTCAAAACTTATGATGGGAGATTTGATCCCGAAGCTCACCTCAGGCAATACAAGCAAATGATGTCCCTTTATCACTTGGACTAACGACTCCTTTGCCGAGTGTTCTCCATGAGTTTAGGAGATTCTGCTATGAGGTGGTTCGAGACTCTTCCTCCCAATGGCATTGGGTCATGGAAGGAGTTGATGAGATAGTTTTTAGCCCGATTCATTACGGGGAGTAAACGGCCCAAAGATATTAGATCATTACTGACCCTCAGGCGGAGGGAATCGAAAACCCTTCGCCAGTACGCCATCAAGTACTAGGAGGAGGTCAATGAGATAGAGGGGTGTTTGGAAGTCATGGCAGTCGCATCCTTTAGGCTTGGCCTGGCGAGGGATACGAATCTGTACCGATCCCTGACTAAGAAGACTCCCTCAGATATGGGCGAATTGATGGCCCGGATAAACAAATACTCCAGGATTGAAGATGAAATAGGGGGCAGTAAAGGCAAAACTCTCGCCCCTAGGAGAAAAGAGAAGGAAAGGGAGGACATCTCCCGAAAGGGGCTGGTACCCCCTCTAGGAGGGCCATTTAAAGGTGTCCACATTGTGTTCAAAGAACTCATCTACAAGTTACTCTATAAAATCAGGCATGAACTATTTTTCAAGTGGCCACCTAGGATGCAGAGTGATCCTTCCACCCGTGATCAAAAAATTAGGTGCTCCTATCACCGGGATTTCGGCCATCGCACCAAAGATTGTAGAGTGTACAAATATTTCTTGGAAATGCTGGTCCAGGACGGTACTTGAAGGAGTACATCGAGTCCAAGTCGGAGGAGGGACATGCCTCTGCCCCGACCGTGGTACAAGACAACGTCATAGAAATAATCCACGTGTGTCTACTAGATCGCCCAACATCCAAGGAGCTTGAGTCCGACCTCAAAAGGGTAGCCCCTACGAGAAAGATTGTCGAGAGCGATGGGGGCCCACCCAGCAAGAGGGTCAGGACTGTCGAGCCGGGCATCACGTTCTCCGACGCGGACTTGGCAGGCGTGGTGACTCCCCATAACGACGCCCTAATCATAACTCTAAAAATAGGCAAGTTCGATGTCAAGAGGATGTTGGTAAATTTCGAGAGTTCCTCAGAGGTGATGTACTCCGAAACCTTAAAGCGGATGAGCTTTAGCCTCAAGGACCTCACTAAGGTCAGGACACCCCTCGTCGGATTTAATGGCTCATTTGCCCTGCCCATAGGCAAAATTACGTTGCTAGTCGTCATGGATTCTTTCACCATCAACATTGAGTTTGTCGTAATTGATACAGACTCTCCCTACAATGTGATCATGGGACGAGCTTGGTTGCATGCGCTAGGGGTGGTGCACTCCATTTACCACCAGAAATTGAAGTTTGCTACACTAGAGGGAATAATGGAGATCCGAGGGGACCAAGCATCCGCAAAAAATTATTTTTACTCGACCGTGAGGGTGGGGGGTCTTCACCCAAGAGAAGGGATGCACCCCGGAGAAAATCCTGAAAAAATAGCAATCACAGTCCAGGCGTCCGGGAGTGGATGACCCCCGGACTGACCTGACGGACCGATTGGTGGAGGATCTCCGGAAAGTGCTCTTAGTAGACGGTGAAGAGGAGAGATACTTCCTGATTGGCTCCGCAATGCCTACAATCGAGCAGGAGGAAATGACTGACTTTTTAAGGCAAAATGCAAACGTGTTCGCTTGAAACGCAATGGAAATGAAAGGGGTGGACCTCGAAGTAATTATGCATAAGCAACATGTGGACCCAACACGTAAGCCAATAAAGCAGAAACCACGACGACGTATGGCGCCAGATCACGCCCGGGTGGTGAACGAGGAAGTCGATAAGCTCCTGAAGGCCAATACTATCAGGGAGGTGTAGTTCCTAGAATGGTTATCAAACACAGTCTGTGCGAAGAAAAAGGGGGGAAAATGGCGTGTCTGCGTAGACTTCACTGATTTGAACAAGGCATGCCCAAGGACGACTACCCCCTACCAAAGGTTGACCAATTGGTAGATGCCACTACTGGGTATCAGCGCATGACCTTCCTAGATGCCAGAGCAGGATATCATCAAATCCCTCTCCATCCCCCGGATCAAGAAAAAATGGCATTCATCACTCCGAGGGGGGGTTTACTACTACAAAGTCATGCCAGTCGGGCTGAAGAACGACAGAGCTACGTACTAGAGGCTGATGAATCGGATGTTCAAAAGACAGATCGACAACACCATGGAGGTCTACATCGATGATATGTTGGTTAAAAGTAGAAGAAGCTGTGACCACCTGGTGAATTTAGCCGATACCTTATCCATCCTCAGGGAGTATGGGCTGAAGCTAAATGCGGCGAAGTGTGTTTTTGGAGTGGAATCTGATAAATTCCTCAGATATCTGTTTAGTCGGCAAGGAGTCGAAGTTAACCTGGATCAGATTCAAGCGATCCTAGACATTCGGAGTCCCCGAACTGTCTGGGAAGTCCAGAAGCTCACAGAGATGTTGGCAGCACTTAATCATTTTATCTCACGCTCCTCGAAAAAATGTAAACCCTTCTTTGGGGCCATCAAGGGGGCAGGGAAGGATACATGGAACCAGGAGTGTGAAGGCGCCTTGGCAGGAATCAAGGAATACCTCAGAGTTCTCCCGGCCCTATCCGTCCCTGTTCAAGGGAAAATGCTCTTCCTGTACTTGTCCGTATCAGAATTTGCTGTCCGTGGGGTACTCATTCGTGACCACGAGCACCACCAGAAGCCAGTATATTACGTGAGCAAAACGCTACTAGACGCGAAAATAAGATACCTACCCCTGGAGAAACTCACCTTATCCTTGGTTACGACTGCAAAAAAAACTAAGACATTATTTCCAGGCACACCCAATCACCGTTCTTACCGATCAGCCCTTAAGGGCCATTTTGAGAAAGACAGATCTCTCTGGAAGGATTTTCAAGTGGGCGGCGGAGCTGGGAGAACATGACATGCACTTCAAACCTCAAACTGCTATAAAGGGTCAGGTATTGACGGACTTCATAGTAGAGTTTTTCGGGGGACCTCCCGTCCCGAAAGGGCCACCCTCTCCTGGCATAACGTCCTCGAAGAATGATAGGGGGCCGTCATAGCTTTTATGTGTGGACGGTTCCTCCAATAGTAAAGGGTCCAGAATCGGTATCTTGCTAGCATCCCTAGATGGAGTGGTCACCGAGCAGGCCGTTCGACTGGGGTTCAAAGCATCCAATAATGAAGCCGAGTATGAAGCCCTCATCTTAGGGCTTCGGTTAGCCGAGGTGACAGGGGTTATAGACCTGGTTGTCCACTGTGATTCCATGTTGGTAGTCAACCAAGTTAATGGACAGTTCGAGACAAAGGACCCGAGGATGAAGGCTTAACATCACAAGGCGACAACTATGGTCTAAAAGTTCAAAAAGATTGAGGTCAAACAAGTATCCCGAGATAAGAACGTGCATGCTAACGCCCTGGCTTGCCTAGCCTCGACACTAGATTCCTCTCTGCCGTGCAGGATCACCATAGAGTACCTTCCCAGTTTGAGTATAAACAAAGCTCCTGAGGTGATGGCCGTCCAGGAAGCACACAAGCAGCTTAGCTAGATTGATCATTTTCTCAGGTTCCTGGTAACAAGGGACCTCCTCGAGTGTGCGAGAGAAGCCAGGAAGATAAAGCTCAAAGCCCCGAGATTTTGGGTCTCCCCAGATCAGAAGCTATACCGAAGGTCGTTCTCAGGGCCTTACTTACTATGTGTCCAGTAGGACAAGGTGGAAGACCTCCTCTATAAAGTGCATGAAGGAATATGTGGGGGGCACTCTGGGGGGCGATCCATGGCTCACCGTATCATGTCTCAGGAATATTGGTGGCCACGGATGCAGAGGGACACGCGAGCATATGTCCAAAAATGCGACCAATGTCAGAGGTTTACCCTGACAATCAAACAGCTTGCAGGGGACTTGCATCCATTAATCAGCCCTTGGCCATTCGCCCAGTGGAGGCTCGACTTGGTTGGACCCTTGCCTAAGGCTCTTGGGAACAAGAAGTTCCTAATTGTAGCAATGGATTACTTCACTAAGTGGGTTGAGGTGGAGCCATTGACTCAAATCCGTGACATAGACGCTAACAATTTTGTTTGGGGAAACATAGTCATTAGATTTGGGGTTCCCTGAGCGCTTGTATCAGATAACGGGACTCAATTCACTGGAGGACGCTTCAAATCCTTTTGCGAGCAACTCGGGATCCATAATTTCTATTCTACCCCTGCATAACCCCAAGCCAATGAGCAGACAGAATCTTCCAACAAAACGATCGTCAACGGGATCAAGAAGAGATTGGAAAAATCTAAGGGAAGATGGGCGGATGAACTATTGAGCATTCTATGGGCGGATGAACTATTGAGCATTCTATGGGCGTATAGGACTACCCCTCGGACCTCGACAAGGAAGACCCCCTACTCCCTGACTTACGGGGTGGAGGCAGTTATACCTCTGGAAGTGGGACTCCCCACCATAAGGACTCAAGCCTTCAACACAGGGGGCAATAACCAACAACTTGGCCTGGATTTGGATCTGGCAGAGGAAAGAAGGGAAATGGCTGCCTTGAGAATGGCCAAATATTGGGAAAGGATTTTCAGACTTCATAACAAAAGAGTCAAGACTTGAGAATTTCAAGCCTTCGACCTGGTCCTCAGAAAGGTGATGGCCACTACCCGAGACCCAAAGGATGGGAAGATGGGACCTAACTGGGAATGACCTTACAAAGTGGTGTCAATAGGGGGCTCCGGATCATATAGATTAGAAGATATGAGAGGAAAACCTGTAACACAGCCTTGGAATGTGATAAATCTGAAGAAGTACTATTTTTGAGTATTATCTCTCTTAACATTTATTAATGGCAGTATCACAAGGGCAAGGCCCTAGAGGCAGAGTTTAAGGACTCCTACCTCTGAAGGAAAACCAGGAGCAAGTCTTTTAAAAGGGCAAGGCCCTGGAGGCAGAGTTCAAGGACTCCTGCCTTTGAAGGAAAATCAGGAGCAAGCCTCTTGAAAGGGTAAGGCCCTGGAGGCAGAGTTCAAGGACTCCTGCCTCCGAAGAAAAATCAGGAAGCCTCCTGAAAGGGTAAGGCCCTAGAGGCAGAGTTCAAGGACTCCTGCTTCCAAAGGAAAGTCAGGAGCAAGCCTCTTGGGAGGGCAAGACCCTCAAGGTAGTCTGAGGAACAAACCCCTGGGGAGGACATTACCCCGAGGGGACGTACAACACAAAAATAATGAAGCTAAACCAATCGGGCGGATCAGGCAAACTACTCTCCGGGTGTCAGAGCTATGAAGATATTTTATTACCAATAGTTACTGCAGCATCGACGTAAAATATATATATATATATGGTGCCAATAAAAATTGCAAGTGCTCAATAATGAAAGATGAGCCATTCATTCCAAAAATGGGGCTTTGCGTCCCCGAGAGCTACAAGGACAGGAAGGAAAATACATATTCAAATGCAAATGTACAGTTCAAAAAGAAAGAAGAATTTCTTATCAGGCCCCAGGTATCTCCAACACATCGCTACAAGGAGAATCAACGTAGAAAGGATGGCAGCTTCTGGGACAGGCGGAGCTGGATCAACAATAGGCAGGACCTGAGGAATGTTGGACTCAGGAGCAGAAAGGGTTGACTTTAGTAGGGCTTCATCAGATGGGATGAGGATTATCACCTCAGGTGGGTCTGCCAAAACTTGTGCCATCCTTAGCAACAATCTCGGCCTCGGCCTGCGCCATCTCTGTCGATGGCACGTAGCTATGCATCTGAAAGAGTGGAGAGTCCAGAAGGACACCGGCGGCTCGGAGCGCCTCATCCCACCCCTTTTTGAAGAACTCTTTGTTGTTCTCCTCAAGGGCGGGTAGTACGTCATCGACAAAATCCTCTTGGATTTGCTTCTCAGACTTCCTGTTCTCCACTTCAGCCCTGATCCTGTCCAGCTCCTGGGTCAGAGCCAAGTAGTTCTCCTCTGACCCGACAGCCCTCACCTCGGGCGTAGAGAGTCGCTGCGTCTGCTGCGTGATCCTCCTCTAAGCGTCGGCCAAGGCGGCACTTAGCTTTTCAGCGTTGACCTTCGCCAATTCGCTGTCCTTGAGCAATTGCTCAATCTGCACAGCCTGCCCCACGAGGGTGGAGTCCCTGCAGCCACGTCCTCATTAGCACTAGCCAAGGCTCCTTCAACCTCTTCCTTCTGCTCTTGGGTCCGTTGGAGGTCCATCCTAACTGCATGGTATCGCGCAGCGATTATGAAAATTTGTTGGGTGGCCTGCGAGGGAAAGAACTTGGTCAATATGTGGATGATATAGTGAGAAAAGGCTAAACCAAAGATGAACTTACCACCAGGGAATCCTGAATGATGGAACGGAACAACGTGTTCGTTGTCCGCCCCCTGTGAGCCTCCATGTCGGCCTCAAAATAGAGTGTCTCGCTCACTACATTGGCAACATGGGGGTCCTGCAGAATGGAATCGTTGACCCTGATCACCCTGTTCATATGATCAGTAGCCCGAGGGTTCCACCTTATAGCTTCCACCGTCTGCGACGGGGGAAGTGAAGTCTTTCTTTGCTACTACTGCTGCTGCTATTGTGTCTCTGCTATTGTTGTTGCTGTTGAGGTGGAGAGGGCAACCCACGGCCCCTCCTGCTTTGTTGTTGAGCGGAGGGGGCCCTGGATCCCCTACTAGGGCCGTCGTGCCTTTGCTTGGTCCTCCTCTCCTCCTCAACTTGCGGATTTCGGTCACGCACCTGACCCCGAGCAGCGGCCCTCGAGGGTGGGGGGTTGGCGTTGGTACCTGTTGATGGGGCGCTGCTGGTTGACCCCCGTCCTCTCTCTGCGGCAAGAGTCCGCCTTTGCCTCAGGAAATCCAGGTCTATGCGGGGCGTGTGTGACATGGCTACCTCAAAGGTATCCTCTGCGTCTAGGGAGTGAAGGATGTTGAAGTCAGGCCACGAATCTCTCTCTGAGGTCCCCACCTCGGCGTGCGAAGGACAAAAGCCTCTCTGGCCCCGAACTCTTCAACTTCGAGGGCGCCCTCTACTTCCGCCTCAGTAGCCCTATCAGGGTCTTCCTCTAAGTTCTGCTCAGCCTCTTGTTACGCTTTCTGATCGAAGAGTTCAGACCACTACGAAGGGTCAAAAGGTTGGGGGAGCTGTGAAAACTTTTTGTACCCTGCTGTGTAGTTCAGAAGAAGGTGAGCTGCTCGGTTGAACCCGTCGTCGCCGACAAACTTCCAAACAGTGATGAGGTCAGCAAATTTTACTAAGGACCGAAGAGGAGGAGCGACTTCCCGGGCGAAGACGTCTGCACAAGAAAGAAGGTTATTAACACTCGTAAAATATCCCAAGGACAGTAAAAAAAAAAAAATTGGACTCGAAGAAGCCAATGTACTTGTCGTCCTCCATTCAAGAGGGCACTTCAGACCATCGTACTCGGGACCGGTCCCCTGCTCTCAAGATCCACTGAAGATCAAAATGTCATCCTTGTACCCTTTATCTGAGTCAGGGAGGTGGGTTACAAGGTATATGGATGGATCCCTGGCTTTGAGGTAGAAGTTCTGTTGAGGCATGACCCTCAACAGGAAATAACAAAAAAGAATATCATTGAGCCCAACGTTTACCCCGAGACGGTTGTTAAGCTCTAAGACCCCCATTATTATCCTAAAGACATTAAGGCAACACTGCCCTGGGAAGAGGTTGAAATGGGAGAGGAACTAGAGGAGTAAAGGAGGCAGGGGAACCTAATTCCACCCTCTATGATTTCTTTGGTGAAAAATGGCATCTCATCCTCTGCCTCGAGAGTACGGTTATGCAAAACTGGGTCGTACTCTTCTATACCCACGTTTTGGGGGAGGTGATATCGGGCCCTAAACCTATTGATCTGCTGGTCTCCCTTCACTTTGTACTTCCCTAACCTCGAGGAACTAGCTTGGGAATCCTCGGTGGCAGGGCGACGTCGGGGCATCTCCAATTAAAATAAAAAGTAAAGGGGAAGAAAAAAGAGTTTTCCTACAAAGATCCCTGAGGGTTGGTCACACGATGACAACCAGAAACACCTCTGGTTACCGGAGAATGAAAAACAAAAACCCAGAAGGACGGAAAGAATGAAGATGCGAGGACTCACCAGAATGTAAAATGAAGGTTTCTGAAGGACTTGGAGTGGTTCCTTTCTTGAGAAGGTTTAGAAGCAAGAGGGGGTTTGCTGGTCTAAACTTCGGTGACGACTGATTGGTAGACGACGTGACAAAGGGGGTCTCCGGCGAAGTTTTAGGCGAAAGCTCTCCGAGAGTTCGAAATGGTAAAAGTGTGGGAAAGAGAGAGAGAACCCGTTTATATAGTACCCGTCCCCATCATTGGGCACGAAGCACGAAGAGGCGCATTTAATGCGTATGACCTCCTAAGCGGTGAAAAACGGCTAGAAGCAATGATGGAGTGGTTGGGGCAGTTACAGAACCCTTCATCTCCTTACAACGCGTGTCCTCGGCGTCAGAAGATCGAAGGCTGGGGGGCAGTTGATGAGATATTTTCAGACACTCCCAGATGATGACACGTGTACTCGGTGTCAATGGAGACTCTCCGCTCTGATCCCGACACGTCTTCGTCGGTTTCCAACTCCCTGTTCCGAGGATGCTATTCACAGGGATCAAGGATCCCCAACCCACCATGGACCGACACGTATTCCTCGACAGTTTGGGTATATCGGTCCTAATCATGCTAGTTCCTCGGCACCGAGGTGTATCTATCCACGTGGGCGCTTCTGCTCCCTGTAGGGGCTATTGATGGACAGATTACTAGCCTAGGCTAGGCTAGACTAGCCATCATGATCTCGTCTTACTCAAATGGTGTCAGGAGGCATAAGAAAGCAGAAGACTCAACCAAAGAGGAATGGGAACGTGGCGTATTGTGTCAGATTAGAGACAAAAAAACTAGAATGCCCTTGCTGACACACGACTTGGGAAAGAAAGTATTTAATGCACAATTTCTTTGATGAGACAGCATTTAATGACTGAGAGGCTGTAAGTGAAAGGTAATAAATGTTTCCATGCCTGGGCATTTAATACATCCCTGTCGAGAGAAGGTCATTAAACGTTCGGCAGACCGAGGAGAAAGCATGAGAACATTACTCATAGAAATTCATGTGCGCACTACCCACCTCCAACGATTACCTTTTAGCTATGCTGTCAGCAATGATGAGTTATTAAGGTATAAATAGTCCTCACAAACACAGAAAAGGGGTACGCAAAAAAACTCTTTCTCAAGCATCACACAGTGTTTTCTTCTTCTCCTCCCTCAAAGAACTGATTTGATCGTCGGAGGGGATACGTCGAAAAACACTTCAGTGCCCTTCTAACTGATTTTTCTCTGTTCCAAGAACCTTCCTTAGCCTCCCAGGATCATTCAGGCGACTCATAAAAATGATTTATTATCCCTCCTTAGGCCAGCTTCGGCCCTCACAACCCGTCCCAAGTAGCAAGATTGGTCACTCGATCGACGGACACATGTTCATCACGGAAGAGATCTGTTCTTGTGTTTATATTGTGCAGGATTGTGCACGCACACCAAGTTTCTACTGCTTTGCCACATAAGCTACACCTACTGTCCTGTTTAATCTTCATTCTCTGAAGGTTTATATTTGTTGGCAAAGAATTTAGGCAAACTCGCCAAGCAAATATTTTGATTTTTCTGGGGACCTGTTGATTCTAGAGAAAATTCAAATTCTGAGGTTCAGAGCTACTTGAAAAAGATGAGGATTTTGGCCTAATATGCAAGCCTCTAGTCCACTGCTAAGTGATATACATTGAGAACATTGTAATGACCATTAGAGCTGTAGTGCCATATTAGCTTATCTTCCATCGAATTGGAACCGAAGGGAAATATTCTTAATTACTTCTGTTCCATGGGGTAGAAACACCGAGTCCACCACCTGTTTCTTCTAGCTATGGGATTAAGCATTAGCTAGATCACTTACATCAGCATCTTCGTCTAAAGAATTTATTAGAGTAACAACTCTGAAAGTAATTGGAGTAGGAATCCATATATCTGTCCAGATTTTAACTCCATCTCCATTGCTGATTCTCCATCTAGATTCAACCTCTATGAGTTTCCTAGTTGCAACGATACTTCTCCATGTGTATAAACGCCGGTGTCATAAACTAGATTCCAAAAATGATGATGATGTAAAAAATCTTGCCTTGAAAACCTTATGAAGCAAAGGATCCTTTCCATGTAGCACCTGACATGCCTGTTTTGCTAACAGCACCAAGTTAAAAGCTCTCAAGTCCTTAAAAGCAATACCAACTCTCTTTGCTCCTGCACATTTGTTCCCAACTAACCCAATGGACTTTCCTTTCTCCTTGTTTTTACCCTCACCAAAAATTACAATCTAGGGACTCTAGATTGTAATCTAGACCATCGCATAAGTAATCTAGGAAGCGAAAACAACTCATCGGGTATGGCAGGATTGACAAAGCAATTGCCTTGATCAAATTCTCTTTCCTGGCCTTGGATAATAATTGTTCTTTCCAACCCTAAATCTTCCTCCATAACTTCTCCCTTATATTGCTGAACATTTCTTTCTTTGATTTTCCCATGATTGTAGGAAGTCCAAAAAATTTATCATGTTGATTGACAAGAGAAACTCCCAGGAATTGTTAGAGCTCTGCTGCAAACTCCATCGTTGTGTTTTTGCTACACACCATCACTGACTTTTCAAGATTAATCTAAAAAATTGTTGTCAGCACTTTTGCTTCAGAATGAGATGTATTTAAGAAGAATAATCTATCATCTGCGAAGAACAAGTGGAAAATTCTAGGATATCCTCGTCCTAATGACACTCCAGTTATGCTTCCAGTTCTTTCTGCTTGTTTAAGTAGTGCTGAAAGGCCTTCTGCACAAAGTGAAAATAATTAAGACGATAGAGGATCTTCTTGATAGAGATCCCTTTTAGGATTAAAAAAACTCTAGCTGGTCATTATTCAATAAAATGGAATATAAGACCGAAGAGACACATTGCATAATCAATGAAATCCAACATTGATCAAACCCCAATGTACTCATCATTTTTTCCAAAAACACTATTCCAAACAATCATATGCTTTGCTCATGTCTNTATATATATATATATATATATATATATAATGTTGAGACAGATCTAATGTTTTTTTATTAAACACAGATTTGATTTTTTTTTATATGATTTGATTTCTTCGACGTTTTGGGTGGTGGTTGTGGGTTGGTGGTGGTTCTCGGTTTCGGTGGTGGTGGGGCTTTTGGTGCTTCTCGGTTTCGGAGGTGGTTGTGGAATTTGGGTGATAGTTGTGGGTTTTAGGTGGTTGTTGGCTTCGATGCTTGTGGTTTTTGGTGGTGGTCTTGATGCATAGTGAATGAGAGAGAGACGGTGGTGGTGGTGGTGATCTTGCTGCACAGTGAAAGTTCAAGATATGGTGGTGGTGGTCGTTTTGATGCACAGTGAGAGAGAGAGAGAGAGAGAGAGAGTTGAAGAGAGGTGGGAATTGTAAATTATTGTCCAAACAAATTTTATAATTTTTGTTCTTTAAAACTATTTTCATCATCTTCTTTAACTACCATATCAATATGCCAAAAAGAAAAACTTTGTAATTTCATTGATAATCCTCTAGAATTCCCTACTAAATCCACCGCTAACCCCATTCATCTTGAGCTTAGCTTTAATTTTTTCAATTTTATGTGAATGACATTTTGTTCCCACAAGCAAACCAAAGACAAACATCTCTTTCTTCACAAATTCGTGAAGTGTTCGAAGTGTTCGGGATTGCCTAATTCCTCGGAAATTCCAACTCAGTATTTTCATAGTCGGCGGGGCTGGATTCCAGCTCCCGTCATTGACTCACCTTGAAGTTTATCTTATCGCGCTACCACGTCATAAACTGTGATACTCCTTTTCTTCAGAGGTGAACAATGGCCCAGATCCATTGATTCCACACAGAGCTCTTGCTATCTTTTTTTCGATTCCCCTTGCGGCATTTCCATTGCTTTGCTTATTTTGACTTGCAACACTTGCTCTTTTCTTCCACTTCTGTGATTTAGGGATTTTGCCATGTTGTGTATGAATTTTCCCTTTCCCTTTGTAGGCAAAGATATTTAACTCCATGGGTTGATTTATTTCAAGGGTTGTTCTTTGGAAGCCGGCGCACTTAATTAGACTTATTTGGTAAAAAATACATAGAATAAAATATTTTAAAAAAAAGTACATAGTTAAATTATAAAGACATAAATACTCATTTTATGGTCATTTAATTTAAAATCTCTTATTTTTAATGCACCTTGATTTATATGTGTTTGTTAATACATATAAATACGTATTTAATGCACTTTGATTCATGTGTATTTATATATATATATATATATATATTTTTTGTTAAATCTCTTATCTAAATTTTGAATTATCTTTAATGCACCTTTATTTATGCGTTTTTTTTTTAAAAGTGATTTTTTTTGCAAATTATATTTAATGCACCTTAATTCAAGCGCTTTTTTTTTTGAAATTTTTTTTAATTTTCAAATTAATTTAATATCCGAATAATGTAATAGTATAACAATAACAGTGTAACAAATACACTGTAACAAAAACAGTGTTCAGTAGTTTTGTGTATGTGGTAACAAATTCAAAACGGAGATGTACTATTTTGAATAAAATTATATGAAACTATATGTTTGACAAAATATAATAGTACAATATTTTGTATAAATATCTTGTTACACTGTTATTGTTATACTGTTACACTGTTAGTGTTACATTGTTATACTTTTATTGTTACACTATTCAGATATTAAATTAATTTGAAAATAAAATCACTTTTCAAAAAAAAATGTAAGAATCAAGGTGCATTAAAAGATAATTTAAAATTTAGATAATAGATTTAACAAGAAGTATATATATACATACATACATACATAAGTGTTTATATAAGTATATATATATATAACGCATGAATCAATGTGCATTAAAATATAATTTATATACATAAATGTTTTTATATATACATGAATACAAAATTTAAAATTCAAACAAATATATATATATATATATATATATATTAAAGTTCTCTCATAAAACTAGAAGATGTTTAATGCACCACTTTCCAAAGAAAAGTGGTGCATTAAATACACATGGATTAATGGAGGGTAAAAATGTTACAAAAAATAAGTAAAATTCAAATAATATACTTAGATACAAATAAGTATCAAAATTAAGGACTTAATTACCTAACATTTTTTCTATGTACGTTTTTATTATTAAGTCTAATTGGGTGTATCTCCTTTCAATTTTCCCTTATTTCAATGAGTTGGGATTGTTTCAAGGTTTGGACAGTCCATTATTCCATCTTTAGTACACTGGGCCACTAGGTTAGAGTAGGGATGAAAAATTTGAACTATGTTGGGCTTTTCTTGATGAGGCCCAACATTGAGACTCTTTGTCACCTATTTTTGAAATTCAACACTAAGGGGTGTTTAAATTTTCAATTTGCTGTAATTTTCTATTCTACCCTACCCTAGTGACCGGCTAATTACAAAAATCGGGTAGGAATGTGGAATACTAATCAATTTTCGCATTCTTACCGTATCTTACCCGCAAAAAATATATTTAACTTTTTACATTTTTCTTAGTAATTATAAGAGTATTTGTGTGGTATAATTTATATTATAACATTGTTATTGTTGTGGATGTTTGAGTTGCGAAAATATTGACTTATTTTTTGTGTAAGTTACATGATTTGTAGTGAACTGTTGATCTGTTGGAGCAGTTATGATTTTAATGTGTTTCATATGGTTTAAACTTAAAATAATTGTTATTGTATTTGTGTAACAATTATGATGGATTGATGTTCATGCTTTATTATATTTTATTTTAATTATTATTGTAGTTGTTTTAGGTTTTAATGTTATTGATTTATTGTGTTGTTAAATTGGTGCATGTTATTTAATTAAATTGTTAAAATGATCCAAAAATTAATAGCTACAAAAGTATTTACCTGACTTCCTATCTGATTAATCGGATAGGAAGTCCACACTTGATCGGATATGGTAGGCTAAGAAAAAATTCTTCCGTAAAGTATCGGGTAAAAAGACGAAAGACTATATTTTATACTCGTAGGATAAGGAGAACACCCTATTCAACACCTTCTACAAAATCAGCTTCCACACACTGATCAGAAAATGCCATGCTTGATTTTTTGCCCACCAATTCTGCTATATTCTCCCTATCTTTTGCCTTTAATTTAGCGAAATGTAAGGGATCATAATTTTCTAATGTTACAGTTACCGACATCCCTTTTTTTGTGATCTAACTCTTATCCTCCGTTGATTCCATGGGAACTATCTTCTAGAATACTGCTGTTGTTGAACTCTAAAGTATTTAACTTTTTTGGGGCAGAGGATTTTTTAACTATATCCACCGGAGCTGTTAACTAAGAGCCAAACTTGATAGGACCATGCATCGGGGGTTTTTCCAAATACAGTCTGACTGTGTATTCCCATTCTCCATGATCGAGACAACCACAAAAGATTCTTTAGCATGGAAATGAAAGAAAATAGAAAAAAAAATATTTTTCCTGTGCAACCCCATATTGCAGGTAACCGTGACTCTTGTTTTCTTACAAAATGTATGGAGAAATTTACTTTCTCCCGTGAAGGTAGGCAAGAAGATGGAAACAATCATCTTGACTAGTTATCCTCCTACTTTGCCGCCTGTTGTTCTCATTTTATAATGGTGACGATCAAACTCTTACAGTAGTTTCAAACACTTTATTTTCTTCAGCATGGTATATTCAGCCAGTTAACCGTGACATCGGGAAGCTATATACACAACAATAAATCCTATATATGAAACTTGTGATACTAGTAGACTAGTTGGGAATTCTAGAAACAATGCAGGTGCAACCTAGAAGAAGTCGAAAACCATGTTAGCATTTTTTACTAAATTTTCTTTTTAAAAAAGGTAGGAATTTCATCACATCATTAGACAAGGGGAAGGGGGTTACTAACCTTTGTTTGGATTGTAGATAATGATAAATCAATTCCATTTAGAGATGAACTCAGAGCTCTAGCTAGATTGGAAGCAGATGAATTAAATATAGGCAGCAACCTTGTATTGGTTTCTATTTGTGAAAAATATTTGTTGCAAACCTCATTAGATTGCAACATTACATTGTCTTCAATTTGTTTTGTTAGCAAACACAATTTCGAGATCATGAAACTTGACAGTCCCTGAAATGGAAATGTTAGAAGAGACTTATAAGAACAAATACGTAAATAGCCACAGGTAAATTATTTGAAGGAATTCGGAATTAAAATAATAAAAGAAAAACAAAAGAGAGAGAGGAATTACTAGGAGGAGGAGAAAACAAACAGGATGAAGGATTATGGTTGCGTAGAACTTCATTAGTGTAATTAGATAATCATAAACCAGTACCTCAAACCTGTAATTCCATAGGGTGCACTAATCCAGTTTGTGAGTGTGCATATGTTTCCAAAGCACACAAAATATTACTGTCAATTTTGAGAATTTTGTGGTCAGAAAGAAGACAAACAAATTGAACTCCAACAAATTCAAGAGCTGAGCAGTAAAATATGTGCTTCATTTCCCTAATATTCATATAAAACTAACCCAACTCGCCATCATTGGCCCTACATGAATGGTTACTAGAAACATTTTCAAGATTATTAGGTACTTTGATAAGATGCACAGAGACTATGTCAATGTATACTACTATTTGAGTGCCTGACAGATTAGTTTGTACAAGTACTTTTCCATTATCTGTAGCCAAAGAAAATTTCCCACCATGGAAGTCTATACCAAGAAAGTGACCAATGATCATTTGTGTAGGAAAACCAATGGTGATCACTCCTCTTCCATATATAGCAATAGTGTTGAGAATTAGGATATCCTGAGCTTTGTTCCAACCCGTCTCTAGCGAAGAATACACAAGTTGCCTGTTCGAGGCTTCTTCAAATCTGATGAGCTTGAATTTCACTAGGCCAAGCCCAATTTAAATGAACCGAGAAGGCCTAAGAAAAATCCAACCGGAGCTGGATCAATCGAGAAGTCCAAGTCACGGGAGCCCAAAGGGAATTGGACCTGCTCGTAAATCACCAAGGAGTCAAGTGGAGCCAAGACACCAAAGTCCAACGCCCAAGGGGACGCCACCCATGGCCAGGTCCTCTTGGTTCTTTCTCCTTTGTCTCCCTAACTCCAAAGCAAGTCCAAGCCAAGTCAAGTCCAAGGTCAAGACCAAGCCCAGTCCATCTCAGGATCCTCCTCCGACAAAATAGGAGCACGAGGAAAGAATATCGGAATACAGAGATCCAATTCTATTAAGATTATACTTACCAAAATGGTAGAAACCCCATTTCTCACGTCATCACCTCACCGCCTTACAAAACCTATATAATGTAAGCCCTCTCCACAAAGAGGGCATTATCTCCTTATGACCTTGAATCCTCTACAAGATCTTTCTACAAGATCTTTACACATACTTATTTTCTCTCTCCCTCTTCCCTCTAAGCATTGTAATACTTCTGGATAATACTCTCTCTGGCAACTTTATCATTAATAAAAAACTCAGGCAACCACTGCCGTTCCTAAGAGTGGAGTAAGTCACCCAGACTGAACCACTATATATCTTTGTGTTTTGCTCATTATTTACTGTTTTATCATTAATTTCCTGTTTACTGCTCATTGATTGCCTCCGTTCACATTCTTGATTGTTGATTTTGCACAATATTGATTTGTGCATCATAAGTTTGGCGCCGTCTGTGGGAACAACTAGTTTTCCTACTCTTCCAATCCATGACAATCTTTACCCGATCAATGAGCCAACAGTCACGAGACAATGACCCGACACCGGGAGGAGGCTTTGCCTCCCCTCATACCATCTGCTACTATGACTTCTACCGGGCAGCAACAACAGCTCCTCCAAACCATACAATTGCTGGTAAACCAAAATCAACAGATCATCTAGTTGATGCTCGCCCAAGGAGGCGTCACCCCTCACCCTGTGGAAGGAGCCCCATTCCCTTCAATAGGATGAGAGCAACACCCTGTCCTTTTTGGACGCCAGGCAGCCCCCCACCATAGGGTCCCTCGCCAAAACACCCCAGGGCCACGTTAAGGCTCTCCTCGCCCAGCAGTCCCGCCTCAGCTTGCAAGGAGTCCACGAGTTCCCCAGGAGGACGAAGACAGAGAAAGTCAATTTAGAGACCACGAAAGCCAGTACCATCACCCAACTGAGGATGTCCCTAACCATTAGGATGAGAAGATTAAGGAGGTGCAAAACAAGCTTGGTGATGCCCTCAACGCCATCAAGGTACAGGCACCTGAAACTGTNCCCAACTGAGGATGTCCCTAACCATTAGGATGAGAAGATTAAGGAGGTGCAAAACAAGCTTGGTGATGCCCTCAACGCCATCAAGGCACAGGCACCTGAAACTGTGGACTATTTGGTAAGACGTACTGATATGCCTTTTATTGCTGATATTACCAATTACCCTCTGCCTTCAAAATTTAAGATGCCCTCCATCGAGATTTTCGATGGCATCAAAGACCCTCTCGACTATCTTGACACATATAAGTCCCTCATGCAACTCTACAACGTGCCTGAGAAAATTATGTCCAGAGCTTTCCCTACCACATTAAAGGGGTCTGCTCGCTAGTGGTTCTCCAAGCTGAGACCTTCCTCTATCTACTCTTTCGCAAAGTTGAGTAGGTCTTTCGTCTCCTACTTTATTGGAGGACGCCAGCATCAGAAATCAGTGACCCACCTACTCATCATCAAGTAGGACAGTGATGAAAGCCTTAGAGACTACCTTGCCAGCTTCAATGAGTAGATCTTCTAGGTTAAGGAGCTAGATGATATGGTAGCTCTAGCCGCCTTTATCGTCGGCCTCTGCACCCCCAGCTTCATGTTCTCAATCCTCAAGAAGCCGCCCACCAGCATGTCCGAGCTACTGTCCAAGGCCCAAAAATACATGAACACGGAGGACGTTACCAAAGCCCGTAGAGGTGAGTCCTCCCGAGGGGGGGGAGAACAAAGATAACCAAGAAGACAGAAGGGAGACCGAGAACAAGAGAAAGAAAGCCGAAAGGATCTCTATAAAAGACTGTCTCGAGCCACTACCCCCGAGAGACCGACAACCATTCACTCCACTCAATGCCTCAGTGGAGCACATTTTGTTCCAGATACAAGATGACCCCGCAATCCGTTGACCTGGGAAGATGAAGTATGACCCGAAACGCCAAAACCCCAGCAAGTATTGTCACTTCCACCGAGATCATGGACATGATACAGACGACTGCTTTCAGCTAAAAAAATAAATCGAGGAACTTATCCAGCGAGGACAATATGTGGCTAGTCAAGGACCAGCCCCTCGACNAGGAACTTATCTAGCGAGGACAATATGTGGCTAGTCAAGGACCAGCCGCTCCGCACGAAGAACGAGAGCACCAGCAGCCCCTCGGTGAAATTCAGACCATCACTGGAGGACTAGGAGGAGGAGGCAACTCCAATTCCGCTAGGAAGGCGCACGCTCGAAGAGCGAGACAGGTAGAGTCACATGACTCCCGCCCGATAAAGAAACCCCGACATAGGGAAGAGAAGGTCATCACCTTCTTTGATAGAGACCTTGAGGGGGTCAAGTCCTACATGATAACCCCCTGGTCTTGACCTTGATGGTGGCCAACTACCAGGTCAGGAGGGTCCTAGTCAACAGTGGAAGCTCAGTCAATATCCTATTTGTCATAGCCTATGACAGTCTTTACCTCGACAGAGAACGACTACAACTAGTCAGGACTCCTTTGGTTGGTTTTTCTGGAGAGAGAGTCCATCCCGTGGGATCTATCACCCTTTTTGTCACAGCAGGGACTGCATCAAGGAGCTCTACCATTGTAGTAAACTTTCTTGTACTCGATTGCCCTTTTGCATGTAACATAATTCTTGGCTGACCTACCCTCAATGCGCTATGGGTAGTGCCATCAACCTACCACCTTCTCCTCCATTTCTCGACCTCCAATGGGATTGGGGAGATAAGAGGAGATGAGGTCTCAGCCAGAGAGTGCTATGTGGCCTCTATGAGGGCCAGAAGACCACATGAGACTTTTCAAGTCGAAGTGCTTGACCCTAGAGGTGACGACGCCTTGGAGAGGGGTGAACCTGCAGAAGAGCTTCAACTTGTAGTGGTCGACGACAACCTTCCCGAGAGGAAGGTATACACAGGCTCCTCACTCTCCCAAGAGCAGACATCAATCTTGGTAAACTTTCTCAGGCAAAATATAGATGTCTTTGCCTAGTCCCACGAAGACTTGGAGGGCACTGACCCTGAGGTAGCCTCCCACTGAATCAATGTATACCCCAGATACAAGCCTGTCCGCCAGAAGTTGAGGAGTGTAAGTGTTGAGAGGGGGCAAGTCATGAAGAAGGAGGTAGACAAACTATTGACGAATGGATCGGTAAGGGAGGCAGCCTACCCAGACTGGCTATCCAATGTGGTGATGGTAACAAAGGCTAATGGGAAGTGGCACCTCTGCGTGGACTTCACGGAGCTTAACAAAGCCTGTCCCAAAGACAACTGTCCTCTTCCACGCATCAACTTACTCATTGACGCCACTGTTGGACACGAACTCCTAAGCTTTTGGATGCCTATTCCGGGTATAATCAAATAAGTATGTTTTCCCTAGACTAGGAGAAGACCTCGTTCATTAACTTAAGAGGTACCTATTGTTACAGAGTGACGCCTTTTGGGCTCAAGAACGCCGGAGCCACATATCAGCACCTAATCAACAGGATGTTCGAGGCCCAAATTGGAAAAACAATGGAAGTCTATGTAGATGACATGTTGGTAAAAAGTGTAGCAACCGTAGATCATGTAACACACCTTCAGGAAACCTTCAATGTGTTGAGAGCCTACCAAAAGAAGTTGAACCCTAAAAAGTGCGGCTTTGACATCAGTTCGAGAAAATTCTTAGGTTTCATGGTCCACAAAAAGGGTATTGAGGCCAACCCGAATAAAATCAGAGCTGTCTTGTAGATGAGGTCCCCTACCTCAACAACGGAAGTTCAGCGCCTCAATGGGAGAATAGCTGCCCTCAACAAGTTTATTTCTAAATCAGTGGATAAATGTCTACCCTTTTTTAAGATCCTCTGTAGGTCCTTTGTGTGGAGCTCAGAGGCCGAGGAGGCCTTCCAGAAACTTAAGGCTTACCTCACCACACCACCATTGCTCTCCCATACTATACCAGGAGAAACTCTCTACCTTTACCTCTCATCTTCACCCTCTACCGTGAGCTCAGTCCTTATCAGGGAGGATGGAGGCATCTAGAAACCCATATACTATGTAAGCAGAGCCTATCGAGGGGCAGAGGTAAGGTACTCAGAACTGAAAAAATTGGCCTTCGCCCTCGTTACTATAGCCAGACGTCTATGCCACTATTTTCAAAGTCATACCATTGTGGTTGTCATGGACCAACCACTCAAAAGAATTTTGGGAAAGTCTGATGTCTCTGGCAGATTGCTCAAGTGGGCTGTGGAGTTAAGTGAACTCGATGTGCAGTACCAGCCGAGGTTGCCATCAAAGCACAAGCACTTGCGGACTTTGTAGTAGAGTCCACACCCTTATAGGAGTCACAAGAGAAGGTACCAGGCGCCCCAGCAGCCACCAACTTAATGCACACTAACTTCACCATCTAGGAGACCAGTCCAAATGCTGCCCAAGGGGAGAACCACTACCCGAAGAAGAAGCAGGAGGCAGTTTCGCAGACTGGGCAGCCCTAGGGGTCACCCACCTGGCCTTTGGTGTCGCCCACTTTGCCAAGGGCGCCACTCACCATGCCATGGGTGTCGCCCAGCCTACCTAGGGTCGCGCCCTCTCAGCCCTCATCACACTCTCCTCACTCCTCTCTCCAGACGTTGCCCCCATCACCCACTACACCATCCTGAAAACTTTATATAGATGGTCCTCCACCAGTGAGGGTGGTGGAGCCGGACTAGTTCTGATTAGCCCGCATGGCACTCCCTTGAAGTACGATGTCTCCCTCCAATTCGCCACATCAAACAATCAGGCTAAGTATGAGGCTCTCGTATCCAGCTTGAGATTGACATTGGAGATGGAGACCGTCAACTTGACAGCCTACAATGACTCGCAGCTCATAGTCAACCAAGTGAGGGGAGAGTTTGAAACAAAGGAAGAAAGGATGCAATAGTACCTCTTGGTGGTCCAAGCATTACTCACAAAGTTTGCTTGCTTCGAGATCCACCATGTACCTTGAGAGGAGAACGCAATGGCAGACGCCCTCGCCAAGTTTGCCTTTGCCAACCAACTTATGGGCCCGGCACTGACAGGTCACCAATTCGAGCCAAGCACCACCAAGCTAGGAAAGGACAAGGTCCACTGCATATCCTTGGAGTCCAATTGGATGAATCCTATACGTGCTTACATAGAGAAGGGCGCTTTCCTAGACAGCCCAATGGAAGCCAAAAGGATGAGAGTGAGAGCATCATTCTCTCCCACTACTTCATTGTCTCACCCCTCGAAGAAGCTGACTACATCATGAGGGAGATCCATGAGGGAATATGTGGGAATCATTCGGGAGGGTGTACTTTGGCCCATAAAGCAGTCAGACAAGGATACTATTGGCCAACCATGATCCGAGACACCCGAGATTTTGTCAAGAGATGTGACAAGTGCCAGCGTTTTACGACTGTGCCCAGACAACCACCCGAAGAGCTCACTACCATTCAAAGCCCATGGCCCTTCTCAATGTGGGGGATCGACATTCTAGACCCCCCCCCTTGTGAGTCGAGCCAATGTAAGTTTGTAGTCATAGCCATTGACTATTTTACCTAGTGGGCAGAAGCTGAAGCCTTAGCCAGAATCACAGACCAAAAGGTAAAGGACTTTGTATAGAAGAATATAGCCTTCCACTTCGGGATACCGCACGCCATTATAAATGATAACGCCAAACAGTTTGACAAAAAACTCCTAAACAGCTTCTGTGTAGACTTCCAAATCAAGCAGCCCTACTCAGCCCCACCCATCCACAAGCGAACGAGCAAGTAGAGGTCACTGTCAGGACCATACTTCATAACTTGAAAGCCAGGCTAGAGACCACAAAAGGGAAGTGGGTAAATGAACTCCCAGGAGTACTATGGGCCTATCGAACGACACCAAGGAGTCCTACGGGTGAGACACCCTTCTCTGTAGCCTATGGGATAGAGGCAGTGATACCCGTTGAAATTGGGGTACACTCCCTTAGGGTTCGGCACCATGACCCTACTAGTAATGAAGAAGGCCTCCGCATCAACCTCGACTTGGTGGAGGAGGAGAGGGAGACAATTATGCTTAAGAATGCAAAGTACAAGCGTTGCATGACTAAGTACTACAACTCGAGGGTGATGCCTCGTGCCTTCTTACCTGGGGACCTGGTCCTCAAAAAGGTCATCTTGTCTACCAAGGACTCCCGAGAAGGAAAATTGGGACCCAAGTGGGAAGGACCTTACACGGTCATAGAGGTAGTAAGGCCGGGTACCTACAGAATTCAAAATTTTGAAGGAAAGGTCCTGGGCCCATCCATGGAATGAAGAGCATCTAAAGAAATATTACCAGTTGCTGGGGGTAGTGAGTTATAAGTTGGCAGTCACTATTTAGACTTTTTGTCTTTTGGATAATTTCTNCGGTCATAGAGGTAGTAAGGCCGGGTACCTACAGAATTCAAAATTTTGAAGGAAAAGTCCTGGGCCCATCCATGGAATGAAGAGCATCTAAACAAATGTTACCAGTAGCTGGGGGCAGTGAGTTATAAGTTGGCAGTCACTATTTAGACTTTTTGTCTTTTGGATAATTTCTTATGTTAGTCAATTTTTATGTCAGTCGATTTTTCTCAAATATTTATTTTGAACGATGGAATAAAATTTTTAATATTTTCTCAAAAAGTTATATTTCATTCAAGTCCATGAACTCTTTATAAAAAGATAGATATAGTTTGTCACCAGAACAAAAAATGCAAAGGCACCACACTCTTAGTGACTCCCACTGCCTCTACTTACATAGTCCTCATCATCAGTCTTAGGGGCCTCATAAGGCTGATAGTCAAAAAAATCATAGGCAGGGAACGCTACTGATACCTTCCTCCTAAACTCATCATAGTCGTCAACAAAGGCCCTGGCCCTCTCAGCAGCATTCCTCTGAGCCTCCNCATAGGCAGGGAACGCTACTGATACCTTCCTCCTAAACTCATCATAGTCGTCAACAAAGGCCCTGGCCCTCTCAGCAGCATTCCTCTGAGCCTCCGCCCTAGTAGCTCTCTCAGGCACTACATGGAGGTTAGCCTCAAGTCAATCAACGCTCTCATGAGCCAGCCTCAACGCCTCAACACCTCAACGGCATCCTCTCGTGCCTGCCGTTCAAGCCTCAATTGCTTCTCGGCATCCTCTCGTACCTGTCGTGGAAGCTCTGCGGCATCCTCTTGTGCTTGCCGCTCATGCCTAAGCTACTCCTCAGCAACCTCCCATGCCTGCCTCTCCATCGTTCGGCCCTTGACTGCCTCCCCGATCCTCAGGGTATTATCAAACAAGCAGGGCAAGGCAGCCGCCACCTATAGACAGTCAAAAATGAAAGCACTAAGAAACTCATAACTAAGCCAAGATATGNCCCTAGTAGCTCTCTCAGGCACTACATGGAGGTCAGCCTCAAGTCGATCAACGCTCTCATGAGCCAGCCTCAACACCTCAACGGCATCCTCTCATGCCTGCCGTTTAAGCCTCAACTGCTTCTCGGCATCCTCTCGTACCTACCGTGGAAGCTCTGCGGCATCCTCTTGTGCCTGCCGCTCATGCCTAAGCTACTCCTCAGCAACCTCCCGTGTCTGCCTCTCCATCGTTCGGCCCTTGACTGCCTCCCCAATCCTCAGGGTATTATCAAACAAGCAGGGCAAGGTAGCCGCCGCCTATAGACAGTCAAAAATGAAAGCACTAAGAAACTCATAACTAAGCCAAGATATGACAAAGAAAGTCGGATACGAAGCGGGAGTGCAAGACAAACCAAAGCAGCCCTCTACGACGGTGTTGGCCACGCCCTTCGGACCCTGAGAAGCAACCTCTTGGGCTTCAACGACAGACACAAAGTCACAAAGTCTCTCCCTTGCCAACCTCACATCCCGTAGCATGGACGCTGAAGCATCACCCGAAGGGAAGCAACTGGGCGGATCATCTGTCTCGGTGGGACACAACGACGAGCCCTCAGTCCCTGTAGTGGTACTAGAACCATCTCGGGGAGGTGAGGAAATAACAGCCAAAGAGGAAGAAGGAGTATCTTCGAGCCCTACCTCTATAAGACCAACCTCTCTAGTAGGCCCTAGTGAAGAAGAACTGGGGGCACTAGTCCTCACCCTCTTCAAAAGAGGAGGAAGGGAAGTCACCACCCTGGAGGCACATATGGACTCCACCAATGACCTATAAATGGGGGGACCTACAGATCCAATATAAGTTAAAAAGCCTAAAATATTTTGTTTTTAATAGGACTGCTAAAGGAGTCAAGTATCTTTCTTTCCCGAACTGGAGGGAGTCGTGGAGACACCAGATACCGACATAGTTTCTGAAAACTCCTTTGTCGGATTATCACGAACCATTTAGAGAAACCTCTCTTGATCTCTGGATAAAGTCGGCGGAGCTGCAAAATGACAGTTGCATTGTGAGAAAAAAAAATGTGATGATTAAGACAGAATTTAAATGAAAAGCCCTCACCTAGCTTGGTATTCGAGACTGTATCCCATCAAGAGGGCACCAAGTCGCGATTAGACTCGGAAGCCCACTCACCTCCGATGAAGAAGAATTTCCTCGTCCATTTATGAAGGTTAGACATGAGCCCGGTGATGAACTTGCCTGATCTTGGGGCGAAGCGATACCATCCCCAGTGGGGAGCGGGATTCTCAAGTAGCATATATGTAGCTAGAAACTCCTCGACTAGTGAAGGGACGGTAGCACTATGTATCAATCGCCACAATACAAACAATGAAAAAATCAATCTCCAACCATTGGGAGCCAGTCTCCTTGGAACTAGTGACAAGCTCCCGAGAGCCTGACATATAGGCCCAAGAATAGGGAACCATAGACCCGCCTCCAGCATGCCCTCGTAAACGACGATCTCGTCCAAAGAGTCATAGCATGCAACCTCGTCGGCCTCAGCACGACGACAAGTTACGCAGGGTGGAATACGGTATGAAAATACTATAGTAGCAATATCATCATCACGGTCAAATAAGCTAAGTATAGAAGCTACCTTGGAACCGTCTCCTCCCTTGGTACTTGGACCTCTATCAAGGCCCCCAGTAATCTCCCTCTCGCTTGAGTGAATACCCACAAAAAACGAGTTCAGACCATTGCTAAAGAAATAACTACATTAACAGAAGAGTAAAAAGAATACTGGGAGACATACCTCGAGACCTCATATCGTCCAAGTCACTGGTCGACCTCTTCCTGGGCTCACGATGGGGGCACTGCATTGCATCTAGGGTGCCTCCTTGGGAGCCTAGGGCACCGCCCAGTGCACCATGGGCACTATCTAAGGTGCCTGAGGCACCGTCCAGCCCATGACAGGCGCCCCTGATACCTTCCACAGATCCGCTTTGCTGCTCACATGCACTTGGAGTCCCTCCTGATGTACTAAAAAGGTTAAGTGAAGACTCCTTGCTCGTACCCAGTCTCGGGCCAAGAATTCTGAAGTGCCTCTCGCCTCTTTGCGGGACCTCACGAAGACCGCCTACTACTGCAACCATGCAATGGGCGCCGCCCAAACCTGCTCCACCTGATACCGCGAGCCCAGCGTCGCCCTTGGTAGCCTTTTGGGCGCCGCCCATGACAGCTCCTTGGGCGCCACCTCCTCTTACCTCATCTCTGTTATGGCTCTTTGAACCCCTCGTATCCATGACCTTTGATTTGGGTAGTAAAGAAAGAAAACCAAAGAGGGAGAAATGGAAGTGAGAAGTGGAGAATGAGATGAATAGTAGCCTTGGGAGTCTTTAAATAGGAAGGGATGGCTTCTTTAGGAAGACTTGACAAAGCTTCTTGAGGAAGCTTGGTAAGTTAGCTTCTTGGAGAAGCTCAATGAAGTAGTAGCTCTCTATTTATAGACGAAGATGCAAAAAAAAAAAAAAA